>RJWM01003036.1:0-118674 GCA_004363535.1 Dasyprocta punctata | reverse complement strand
TTTTTTTTTTTTTTTTTTTTTTTTTTTTTTTTTTTGCGGCACCGGGGATTGAACTCACAACCTCGCGCCTGCCAGGGCAGGCGCTTAAGGCACTGAGCCAAACTCCCGGCCCTGGTTTTTTGAGGCAGGGTCGCACTATGTAGCTCAGGCCGGCCTTGCGCTCACGTTGTAGCCCAAGCCGGCCTCGAACCCACAACGCCCCGCCTACCTCAGCCTCCCGAGTGCTGGGATTAAAGGCGTGCGCCACCACGCCCGGCAGTGTTGCCATTTTTTAAAAGTCATATTGTAAAAATATTTAATAGTTGTAAGACTTTTTAAAAGAATATTTTTAAGCAAAAGAGAAAATCAGTAAATTTCATTTTTATAATACAGAAAAGAAGCAAGTAGGATGTGGTGGTGCATGCCTATAATCCCAGCACTTGGGAGGCTGAGGCAGGAGGATTGCTGTGCATCCAAGGGCAACCTGAATTACACAATGAGATACTGCCTCAAAAAAATAAATTAATTAAAAATAAAGCAAAATTGAATGATGATTGCAGAGAGCATAAAATATTTATCATTGATACCAACTTCATGTCATTTTTAAAAATTAATTTCTGTGGATTTTGTTGTCTAAGCAAACATTCCATTTTCATCTAGTCTCATGGTATTATAAAGATAGTTCATGAAGACACATGGGGCATTTTTAAATTACTAGAACAAGTTTCTTTCATGTAAAAGTTTACATAAACATGTTTAATAACCTTAAAGTTTGCCTCTCCCCCTACCTTTTCCTTTTCCAACCTCTCCTCCCTGTACTCCCTGATAATGCTTTTAGGAACCATTTATTTCAGTTTGTTTCACCTTCGTTTTTTTTTGTTGTTGTTTTTGCCATTTCATTCCTTTAGGGATTGTTCGAGTAGAGCAAAAGAATAATACTTTTTTTGACATGAATATCTTTGAAGATGGGCCTTATGAAGTTGGTGGAGAGACTGACCATGATGAAAGTCTCGTTCCTGTGCCTGCTAACAGTTACTTAGGTAGGAATGAGAGCAGGTGGGATGCCTGCCCTTTGGACACGGTGTGATCCAACCACCGGAAGTCCACAGGGCCCCTGGACTTGTAGGCTGACAATAGGCCAGGTGGGGCCTTGGCTAACAGTGATCTGGGGGTAACTGGAGTTCTTCTCTCTCTGAAGTCTTTCTCTTCCTCAAGGGGGAAGAAACCCATTATCACCTAACATTCTTCACCCTCTCACTTGGAAGTCTGTCTCCTGAGATAACTAGCAGGCCTCCAAAACCTGAAGCAGGCTGTTCTCACAGCCATGAGAAAATGACTGTTCCCAGTGGAACCAGCTGCCTTCCTTCTCGCTTCAGGCCTCTCTCTGAGACCCTTTTAAGAGCGACACTTACAAAGCTCCTCTGAAGTTAAGACCTCCAGGCCCTTGCCCTGTGATTGCCTTTCTCTGAGTGTTGGCCCTGTGTCTGGATTGGGGCTCCCATGTCACAGGGCCCGGCGAGTGGCGCGGGGGCTTCCCAGTCGAGGCTGGGCAGGACTGCTAAAGTGGCTCCAAAGACTCCCAGATTGTGTCTAAGTGCCAATTCCTTAACTCATTACTAATGGTGTCCTAAATTATTCCTGTGCATTATGGTAATTACACAAAGGCTTTTAAAAGCTTTAATTCTGGTATGAGTTGACATAAAGAATAATTACTGTGCATTTCTTGGAAAAAAATGTAAAAAATCTTCAAAACTTAAATAGTAACCTATTTTTTTAGAAAGTGGTGAGGGGGGCAAAAGCCACCCATATGCTAACGATATTACTGGAACAATGGAAGGTAAGAAAACGGAAAAAAAGGTATGGATGTATAAATAATTCTAAACAGTGTGCTCATAAAAGCACCCTAAGTTCTAATTGTATGCATGAATGGTAGTGTTAATTAAAAAAAAAACACTTTTCAATTCACATACCCTTAATCCCCCAATAAAAACTTCATATAAAAATATATGAGCAAAGCAGAAGTTACTCTTCATTTAGCACCTTTTGTGTGTTGTGTCAAGTACTATACTCAGTGCTTTACGTATCTACAGTACTATAAAATAATTATCATTTGTGCCCCCTGCTTTATTTTTTAAACCAATGAGTAAAACTGTGACCCAAGAAGCTCAATTTCTTCACCAAAGTCACATTATTAATAATCCCTAAGCCAAGGAAAGAAATGTGTGTGAAAAAGAGGAGCCAGGAAGCAGCTGGGTGTGTGACTGCTGTGTTATTGGCCATGAGGGGATAGCAAAGAGACTCAGGAGAGAGGGGTTCACAGTCTTCAGTAGTAAATGTGGGTTTTCCAGGTAGATATCAACAAACCAATTTCATTTGAACCAATATTCACCAGCAACCTCTCTTCAAATGTGCTATTTAGGAATTTTTTTTTTATGATGGGAAGTATTTAACTTTAATTCCCAAACAAGAAACCAACATTTTGATCTTTAAGATAGAAACCTGTGGGTTTTATAAATATAGCTGCTGTGAGAACATACAATAATGTAAGGCATTTTTTTTTATTACTATTACATACATTGGCCACGTTTAGAATGGATTTTCTCAAAGGCAACTGTCCAAGAAAGGAATCAAGTTTATACTGCTACGTTTTGTTCGTCTCTGCTGCAAATGAAGCTGTCATTTCAAAAGATCAGTGGGTTTGGGAAATAAAATGATCTGCCTGAGGTTTTGGAAGCTGGCAAAGAGAGCAGCTTGCCAGATACAGTGGTGGCCTCATCATCCAGCAAGAACAGCAGCGGTGCTCCTGTCTCTTACCAAGCATAATTATTTTTTCTTCAATCTCTTCTGTTCCATGCATGCGCACAGGCCTGCTGTTTTTGACCAGCATTTCCTATACAGATCCCGATCAGTTTGTTTATAAAACACGGCCTCCCAGGGAGCAGCCTGACACATCCCCTGATGTGATGATGAATAGCTACCTAGGTTTGTGACCTCTGAGATGACAAATTGTCTTGGTCATGGTCATTCAGAAATTTTTTTTTATCCATATAGAGTGTAAATCTTTTTATTTTCTATTTCATTTCAAGTGAAACACACAAAAAAGCATGCCATGGTTGAGGCTCTGCTGCCAGATGGTTTTCAGAGCTGGATTCAATGATATCACCCTCTTCTCAACTTGTGCTTCATCGTATTTTCAACACACTTCACAATTTGAGAACTGCAACAGTAGTGGTGAAGCTTTTCATAAATAAAATCCATTAAAAAGGCAAGCTTATATTATTCATTGCATCTGCCTCATCTTTCTACTGAAAGATTTACTTAATTTGGAGAGTTTCCATGTATTTATGTTTGCTACCCAGCAAATCTCAGTATTTGTAATCTGACATCCTACCTAATGCTTTATAATTGGATATTCCAATGTTTTCTGCCCTTTGAGCAAGTGAATAACTGACACCAGCAATAATTCACTCACTCTTGTTGTACTAGGTTCTCAGATACTGTGTATCATCTGTCGTGGTTTTGTTTGCATGCTGTGTCTGAGAACTAAATTGATCCAAAACCATGAAATGCCATCTTTGGTATATTGATGATTTTAGCATTTGTTCTTCACTGATTACCAGGAGATGGATGAATATGGATTTCATTCATGCGAAAATATGGGTCACTATATTACAACCCAACCTCATAATATACATTCACTAATGTTGGAGTCAGGTTATATTCTATGGGTATGATGTAATGTTTGCATGATAGGTCAGTATCTAGTTTACTTTCCTTTTACTACAGCCTTAAAATAAAAATAGGGTTCAAATTGCTTCTTAAAATGCATGAAGACTTCATAATTCAAGTTCTACAAATGCTAAATAGCATAGACATTTTTCTTTAGAAGTCTTACTATCCATGGAAAGCATAACAGATCTTGGCTCTATAACTCCTAGATAGCTGGAAGAAGAGTTGGGAGGAGATTGGAGTGGGAAGCCAGAAGAAAAGATAGGGATGGAATTACCAGTGCTATCTACCTGCTGAAATACAGGATGGATGTGAGAGGCTGTATTTGTTTTTCTAGGCTTTTCCTTGGACTCAGGGAAAGGAATTGTTTCTAAAGATGAAATCACTTTTGTGTCTGGCGCTCCAAGAGCCAATCACAGTGGCGCTGTGGTCTTGCTAAAAAGAGAACTGAAATCTGCACATCTTCTCCCTGAGCACATATTTGATGGGGAAGGGCTTGCTTCTTCCTTCGGCTATGATGTGGCTGTTGTGGACCTCAACAAGGATGGGTAAGAATATCGTGGGTTATTTTACACAGCTAGGCATTGCTACTTTCACTGTCTTCTTTTGGTTTTGAGAATATCTGTTTTTCCAGGTTAATTGATCCAAAGAATATATTTGCAGCCAGATTCTTACAATTCCCGTCCTACCTTCACCCTCTGTATAGCAGTAGGCATTCATTATCCTCCCCAGGGTGGAAGATTACATTTTTTATGTTCAATTTTCATTCACGTCTTGGGATGATGGGGTCCATGAGAATTAAATTTTGAAAAAGTTAACTCAAAATGACACCTACATAACTCTTTTCTGTGATTTCTTGAGGGACTATTGGAGCATCCAGTGTATCTTATTGAAAGTAGGGATTGGTCAAGGAATGGATAAAAAAGATGTGGTATTTTTATACAATGGAGTACTACTCAGCTATCAAGAAAAGTTGCATCAAGACTTTTATAAGTAAATGGACATGACTTGAGACCATACTCATAAGTGAAATAAATCAAACTCACATGTGTTAATACCATATTGTCTCCCTAGTATAAAAAACTGAAACAGTATATATGATCCAAAATCTACAATAAATACTGTGTAAGGGTAACAAACTGCTCAAAGAGCAAAAGTAATTGGGGTAGGGGAAAGGAGGAAAGAAGGAAGGGAAAAGGAGAAAGACATAAATTCATATATATGTATATGTATAATAGCTAAAATGACTATACTACAAAATGTATTAGTTATTGAAAAAGAACAGTTAATACTCATATGATTGGATCAATGTTACGTGTCTATATCTGTTAATCTGAACAACCCTTTTGAAGGTAATGATATGCAATATTGCAACCGTCGTCAAATTTCTATCATCTTGTTTTATAAACCTATAATGTTACTGTTTTGGATTTGTTGTTGTCATTTGTTTGTCTCTTGCTTTTTGTCTTTTCTATGTCTTTTTTTTCTTAAATTAAAAAAAATAAAGTAGGGATTGGTGACAAAGTCAGTACGTGGATGATTTGTGGCTTTTGGTACTAGGTGGGAGTGGAGTAGTGCGATCTTTGCTGGGCCAAGTCCGGCTGTATCGTGGCTCTGACTTTTGAGGAACTGATTGAGTTTTCCCAATATTTTTCTCAGGGTACTTATAGACTACTTTGATTTTTTTTTCAAATATTGTAATTGATGAGATGTAAGTTTTTGTGCTCTTTTCTTTCTTACCTCTGTGTACGTTTTTAGTGCCTGGCTGGTGATATTCTCCTAAAGCTTCTGGTATTTTAGCCAGTAGTTCACAGTTATTCATCATGTTTTTAGGTGGCAAGATATAGTTATTGGAGCCCCACAGTATTTTGATAGAGACGGAGAAATCGGAGGGGCAGCGTATGTCTACATTAACCAGCAAGGCAGATGGAATAATGTCAAGCCAATTCGTCTTAATGGAACCAAAGACTCTATGTTTGGCATCGCTGTCAAAAATATTGGTGATATTAACCAAGATGGCTACCCAGGTAGATGACAGATTGTGAGATGATTTAAATAATGAGTGTTCATGAGATCTAATTTTAAAACATTGTATTGGAATGTTTTAAAAATGTAACACTTGCTAAAATGATCTTGTCAACAGATATTGCAGTTGGAGCTCCCTATGATGATAAGGGAAAGGTTTTTATCTATCATGGATCCTCAAATGGAATAAATACCAAACCAACACAGGTAACCCGACAAACTGGATTTCTGCACACACAGCCTCATCTTTTTGCCCTGTAATATAATATTTAGGTTTAAGTAAATTTTCATACTAATCTTGTTTTCTTTATGAGTCTACAATATAAATTATTTTTTCAGAGAATGTATTACTAGAAAATATCTTCAAAGTAGACATATAAATGCAATGATCTACTTGTTTTAATTGTACAATTTCTTAGATAAGTTAGAAAGTTAAAGTAATTCAAAGTAAGAATGCTCAATCCTGATAGTTTCAGAGGTGGAAAGGTAATAGACAGCACTTCTCTTAACAGCATACATAAGAGAGCTGAATCTGGGCAAACAATAGAAAATTGTAGCTACATGAAAAACTCGAACACCAAACATTTAAAATTGCTTTTGAAAATAAAAGGGACCTTTTGGAGGGCAGGTAGGAAAATAGGATTGATTTGAAGTACGCTAATTGACTTACTACAGTAAACAGACATGAAAAGTTGCCATTGTGTCTGAGATGCTATATAAATTAGATGAGTTTTATGAAACATATGAAGTGTTTGATACATTTGTAATTTAGAACCCTACTTACACATAAATTTCAGTTCCGAAAAAACCTGAGTGTCTTTTTCAATGCACAGATAAGCAGCTCATGTTTGTGGCCCACTGTCTATTCTGATGCCCTGTTTATTTTAGGTTCTCGAGGGTACAACACCTTATTTCGGCTACTCAATTGCTGGAAATATGGACCTTGACAGGAATTCCTACCCTGATGTTGCTGTGGGTTCCCTCTCAGATTCAGTAACCATTTTCAGGTGTGTTATCTTTGACTTTAGTTAAGCATGTTCCATAATGTTATTCTAAAATTTTGACTTTTTTGGATTGAAATTGATAATACCTATACTTCAAAAGTAGAGACTTGTATGAATTTTGATCTTTTTCTCTTGAAATGGGTATAACGTAACGAGAGTATATTGTAAAATCCTGCTAGTTTTGAACTAATCGTTGAAATGATAGGTCAGAATGAATGAATGAAAATTTGTACTTCACCAATTTCCCTCTTTTTCAGGGGTTGGTGGTAGTGCTGGGAATTAAACCCAAGGCTTCAGGTATTCTAGGCAAGTGCTGTCTCACTGAACTACATGCCAGCCTTATCTTCAAAGCTTTTCTTTTGGTGAAAAACAAAATATATACAAAATCTGACTGTTGAAAAAGCATAAAGAAGGAAATCTCTCATTCACTGTTCATTCTTGAACTCCAAAATACTGACTTACATTCTAAGTCTTTCATTTTCTGTGATTGCACATGTATATTAAACTGAGATTTAAATTGAGATCAGAATGTACATATTATTTGTAACCTACTTTTGTGTATGATGCATAGCAAACTTCCCCCCACGCCATTGAGTATTTTTCTAAAATGAAGTCAACAGCTGTCTAGGAGGCATTACGTGACTAGTTCTGGATTTATTTAACTAGCCACCACACTGTGATTAGTCATGTACATTGCTCCCTTGTCTTCCCACCTGCAGACTATAGCAAGCTGTCATGAACATCCTTATGTTTGTCCATGCTCTTGATAATTCCTCATGATGCGTTCCTCAAAGTGAGATTATTGTACATGCTTTGTGACTGATTGAGGTTCACCAAGGTGATCTCCAGAGAGGCTCTGACAGTGTGGCCATCAGCTGCATTTGAATCTCTCTTATTGTTTCCATCACTATTGGAAAGTACCATTGCAAATTATTTGTCTTCAATTTTTTCAGTTTAAAAATAGTAGATTTTTGTGTTTTGAAAAAATTAAAATAGGATTATGCAAAGTACAAATTCCTAAACATTTCTGTCTTCCATAAAACAACTTTCAAGTTTTTAGTATCCTTTTACTTTGAGGATCAGTGGAAGACCATACAGTAACTGCTTTTTTTAATCTGGCTTACACTAATTTAATGTTTTTTGGGAACTTCTTGTCAGCACAGAAACACATACAAACATATAATATGACTTAATATCATTCCCTCATAAGCATTGAGTTCATCCTCAGTTGGTAAAAATTTTAGTCTCTGATCTTTATTATAGTGTGCTGTAATGCACCATATATGTCTCTATGTGATTTTTTTTAAAGAAAAACTCCTAGAAATAAAATTCCTGAGATACGTTAGCATACTTTTACATTAATATGTATACTCTCAGGTAAGTTATAAAAGTTTATATTTATGGCAGCAACCAACAAGTGGGCCAGTTTTCTCACAGCCTTACCAGTATTGAATGTGATTAATGTCTATTAGTGTGTTATGTGACCTCACCTTTTGATTTAATTTGCATTTCTTTGGTTGCTAATAAAAATGAACTATATGGGTTTTTCTTTTAACTGTTTAACTTTGCAGTCATTTTGATATCTTAAAGTCACGTTAATATCTTTAGAGAAATGGGCAGTAGTGTATAGTGAAACTCTTAAGGCAGAAATGCTGTGTTCTTTGTGAGATTGGTTCTTATGTGGTCCTATAGACTTTTAGAAGAGTGGCAGGTATAAATGCAGCCTCCATGACTAAAATATAATCCTCCCAAATTAACCAGAGAATTAGAAACCATCCCCAGGACCCCCTTTGGGGGATGGGATCTCTTCACATTGCTCAGGATTGTCTTCAATTCCTGAGCTCAAGTGATCTTCCTACCTCAGCCTCTGGTGTAGCTTGGATTACAAGCACAAGTCACCATGTCAGGGTCCTAGGAAAGAGCCAAAGAGAACATTTTACTATAGTGAAAGAAAATTCATTTTCTGGGTAAACAGCAAGATCTTTTGTCTTAGTTACTTTTCCGCTCGTTGCCGAGACAAAATACCTGACACCCAAAATTAGGAAAGGAAAGGTTTATTCTTACAGTTTCTCGGGAGTTTCAGTCCATAAAGTGGGCTCCAAGGCAGCATGGGATGACGGGGCTACAGTTCATGGCAGCTGCAAGCCGCAAGCCGCAAGCCGCAAGCCGCAAGCCGCAAGCCGCAAGCCGCAAGCCGCAAGCCGCGCTGGCGAGAGAGAGGGCGGAAGCCGGGAAGCAAGCAAGAGGAAGACCCGCCTTCCCTTATACTGTATCTCAGCTCCACCTCTGGGCGGGTGTAGCAGTCACGTCATTAATCCTGGTGCTAGACAACAAACTGATCACAAGCATCAGACTCAGCCCCATCAAAAGTATAAGGACTTGGGGGTACATAGCATATCCTATGCATCTTTGAAAGCCATTGCATGTGAAAACAAAGAACCATAGGAAAAGTCCATTACAGATGACAAACACAGACGATATAAAAACCAGTGGAGAAGAGTGTCTGAGCTATTAATGAGGTCAAAGGAAGAAACCAAGCAGAAAAGGAAGTTAACCAAATAAAGAGACACGTGGATATGATTTGGAAAGGAAGGATGTCAGGGAGGTGTAGCTACATCTTTCACAGTTTGTGTTCTTAGCAATGAACATCAGTCTCAAGTCTGGGGATCTTCTGACTCACTGAGCTGGGGAGGGGTGTGATTCTGTGCCCCTCTTAACGCAGTCAAGAGGTCTGCTATTTAATGTTTCTCAGCACTGCCTTTATATGCATGTTTCTTTCTGCTCATATAGGTATTTGAACATTTTTTAAAGGCAGTAGAGTGTACAACATTCAATCATTTTAGCAAGCTTTGCGTTGCAAGCCAGAAAGAAGTGCTAGTGACGTATAGCCTTCAACGATGAAGAAAACTTTTCTTCTCATATCTAAATTTGGTTACCAAGTATCTTAGTTACTTTTCTTGTTGCTGAGACAAAATACGGGACACCCAAAGTTAAAGGAGGGAAGGTTTCTTTAGCTCAGTTTGTAGAGGTTTCGGTCCGTAATTGGCCGACTCCAAGGCAGGATGGCACATGGTAGGGGGGTAACCCTGCATGACAGGGCGGAAACCAGCAAAAGCAACAAGGGGTAAGGGATGGAGCAGGGAGAGAGGGGGAGAGAGAGAAACCTCTTTCTGTCATTTATATTGTGTCCTGTCTACCAGGATTAGGGTGGTGCCAATCCAATCAGTGGAGTTATCCGACAATCACCCACCCTTAATCCCAGCACCCTCAATCCCCGCATTGCACCACCAATCAATCACATACTCCAGATTCAGCCTCTGAAAAAGTCCTATGACCACATGAGGCTTTGTGGGGTGACATCTAGACACAAACCCTAACACTGAGTTTTTCCAATAGGTGACTGAACTTTAGATAAACATTTGCCTCAGTCTGTATGTAGTTGATACTCTAATATCTTTACCTTCCTGTCCTCATTAGTAGGTTGGTAATGAACCCTGTAACCTTGTTCCTTCTTTCCTCATAGTTTGAAAGCAAATTTCAAAATCCTTTCTTAACAGAAGAACCAACCTGTTTATTTAACAAGTGAGGAAAGTGAATGCTAAGGTTTGCTTGAGCATTGAAGGCTGGGCCCTGAGAGAACAGAGTATAATACCTATAATATCTTTCCACCCTCGATATTGGGCATATCCCTCTCAGCCATACTAGTACTTCAGGGTAGTTAATGAATAAACATCAACTACACATGAGTCAGCCAAGCCAGTAAGATTTGCTTGATATGTTAAGACACATTTTTCATCATTTATACAACTGTGCCCTCAAAATTCTATGTATACTAACATGTACTAATAAGAAACAGTAAAATAAAATTTAAAATACTATGTGTGTAGTGTGGTGTGTTTAAAAACTAAAGTAGGCCTCAGGCAGAAATGTGCATTAAAATATTTTGGAATTTATACCAGAGTAATACATTAATAGTGTGATACTTAAAACACTCTACATCTGTGGGAACAGATTTTAAAATATGTGAATAAATAGTGTAAGTAAAAAATGTCAGTTTTTGCCTTTTAAGTGTTCCCAAACTTAAGAATGTACCTACTTAGCATTTTAGAAACTTGCGGCTGTCTAAATATAAAATAAAGATAAAGGAAAACAGGCAGGGAAGGTGGACAGTATATGTCCCTTTATTGGCCTCTGCCTTCGCCATGCATGGATTCATGCCCTTTCCAGCCCACCAAAGGATTCAGAAGGTCAAGTTCACCATTCCAATTAATAACTCATTTTCCTATAAAAACACCGTTCTCCAGGGTGGCTGAGTTTTCACAAGCCCACCTAACTCAGGCCATCTGAACCCTTGTAGCGAAACCTGGTTAGGGAGTGACGGAGCTGAGGGTGAGACAAGCTCTTCCCATCCCAGCAACCCCACTCTGGCCACCCTGTCACCTCTTTGGCTGCACAAGCAGCGGAAAGCATGGAATGACGAGAAGAGAGGTTTTCCTGTGGTGATCAGGAGGAAGGTGTGGATTCTGGCACATGGGGCATTGGTGGGCAGCACCGCAGGGTTGGGAGGAGGAGGAAGGGATTCCAGTTTCAGCTGAGAGATTCTGGGAGCTAGGGTAAGTGTAGTCAGATCTCCAGGTTGGAATGGGAGATTCTGGTGAAGGATAAAGAAAACACTGTCTTAAAAGTTTTTAAAAGTTTAGGATTGGCTTTCTTGCTGAAGTTAACATATGTATAAATGCCTTGATAGTGAGCAGCCTGATTTTAGAGTTTATCATGGTGCGATCTTTTTGGAAGGTATTTTTGTAAGATTACCTGCAAGTGCACATGTCACCTCACCATGGTAAGAATGGCTTTAAAAAGATGACAGGTAATAAGTACTGACAAGAGTCTTAGGGAAATAGGAACCCTGGTGCACTGTTGGTAGAAATGTAAATTAGTACAGCCATTATGAAAAACAGTATGAAAGTTTATTTAAAAAGTAAAAGAACTGTATGATCCAGCAGTCCCATCCTTGAGTATATATTCAAAGAAAATGAAATCAGTATTTCAAAGAGAAATCTGCCTTCCCACATTTATTGCAGCACTGCTCCTAATAACCATGAAAAGGAAACAACCAAAGTGTCTCTCGACTGATGAATGGCTAAAGAAAATGTGGTACATATACACATGGAATACCATCTAGCCGTAAAAAAGGATGGAGTCTCTTGTTTGCAACAGAATGGTTAGAACTAGAGATCATTAAGTGAAATAAAGCAGGCACAGGAAAGATACATGCTGCGTGATCTCATGTGGAATCTATAGAAAAGATTGCCTCATAAAATTTGAGAAAAAGAGTAGTGGTAGCCAGAATCTGAAGAAAATTGAGGGGGTGGGAGGTTGATCAGTAGGTACTAAGTTATAGTTAGCCAAAAGGGTGTTCTGGTGTGCTATTGTACATTAGAATGACTGTAGA
The DNA here is from genome assembly GCA_004363535.1 of Dasyprocta punctata. Taxonomy (NCBI): domain Eukaryota; kingdom Metazoa; phylum Chordata; class Mammalia; order Rodentia; family Dasyproctidae; genus Dasyprocta; species Dasyprocta punctata. The sequence continues at coordinate 106,485 of RJWM01003036.1, read as the reverse complement.
TAATATATGCATTTCAAAAAGCTAGAAGAAAGGAATTTTAATGCTTTTGTCAAATGATAAATACTTGATTTGTTTAGCATTATACAGTCTACACGTGTATCAAAACATCATGTGGTGCTCCATGAATATGTTTAGTTTTCATGTAACGATTAAGAATATACTTAAATATAGTAATTTTTAAAAATGAATGTAACGCCTGTAATCCCAGCACTCGGGAGGCTGAGGTAGGCGGAGCGTTGTGGGTTCGAGGCCAGCTTGGGTTACAACGCGAGCACAAGGCCGGCCTGAGCTACATAGTGCGACCCTGCCTCAAAAAACCAGGGCCGGGAGTTTGGCTCAGTGCCTTCAGCGCCTGCCCTGGCAGGCGCGCGGTTGTGAGTTCAATCCCCGGTGCCGCAAAAAAAAAAAAAGAAAGAAAAAAAAAAAATGAATGTATTCTTGAGCCGGGCATGGTGGTGTACACCTTTAATCCCAGCACACGGGAGGCTGAGGTAGGTGGAACATTGTGAGTTCAAGGCTGGCTTGGGCTACAATGCGAGCACAAGGCCGGCCTGAGCTACATAGTGCAACCTTGCCTGAAAAAACTAGGGCTGGGAGTTTGGCTCAGTGGCTTAAGCACCTGTCTGGCAGGCGTGAGGTTGTGAGTTCGATCCCTGGTGCTGCCAAAAAAAAAGGGTGTATTCTTTGACTTACCAGTTCCACTGCAAGTGGATCTAGAAGTATACACATAGTAATGTTTGCCAGAGAAGAAACCCTGTAGAACATCTGTAGATTGGGGCTGATCAGGTCATGGATGTCCCAGAGATAAAGTGCAACCATTAGGTAAGAAAAGCAACAAACTAGATCTGTGTATAGGCATGAGAAGACCTCCAAAATGTTAATGAAGGAGGAAAATCAACATACAGAACATACCGAGCTCCCATTTGGTGGAAACTGTAGTTTTTTTATTTAGATGATGTTTGTAACAAATAGACTGATAGGTGTCTAAAAGAACATGAAGACTGCTTGGGAGTTGGGCATATTAAATGGAAACGTGGTTGCTGTGAAACTCTGGAAACTTACATATTCATATTGGATATATTCATTTATGAGGTTGTAAGTTTTAAAGCTGGTCCTGATGGTGCACACCTGTAAACCCAGCACCCTGGCAGGCTGTGGCAGGAGGATCAAAAGTTCAGGCCCATGGGAAGCTTAGTGTGGCCTGTCTTAGAAAATGAAGCACCGGGGAATGTAGCTCAGTGCAAAGGCCCAGAGTTCAATCCCCAGTTCCAGGCCACAAATAACAAGTTTGTAAATTTTTAAGTACAGTGTAATTTTAAATATTGTATAATTAAGTTACATAACCTTGTTTATATACTGGAGGAAAAGTCACGTGCAGACATTTTCCTGTGGTTTTTAAAATCTAGCAGGCAGCTGAAGATGCCATTTAGTATGTGAAGGAATCTCACGTTCAAGATACCAAGAGGCTGAGCTTATTTTCATTCCTTCTTCATTAGATCCCGGCCTGTGATTAACATTCAGAAAACCATCACAGTGACTCCGAACAAAATTGACCTCCACCAGAAAGCATGTGCAGCACCTAGCGGGATATGGTGAGAGTCGCTCTGTGTCCTGGGAGCTGTGTCAAGTGATTCTATGCTGTTTTACTTGTCAGTGGACAGTGGGGGGTTGGAGAGCTGGGGAGCATGTTAGGTTCTTTCCACTGCAATAATGCATTTTTTAAGAAGTATGTGTTTGATTTGTATACAGCCTCAAGGTTAAAGCCTGTTTCGAATATACCGCTAAACCCACTGGTTACAATCCTCCAATAAGTAAGTATCTAGTACATTTTAAAAAACAATTTTTTTTCTCTGCCAGGTTGAAAGTTCTGTGTAAATCACAGAAAAGCAAAACTGTGGTGGTCAAGTGGGTCCATAAATTCTTGTCTAAAGAGTTAAGTTTATATGTGGTCTCCCCTTTAATCAGGAGGGCACACAGCGCAGAGAGGGAGGAAAAACTCCATTTGGTCTCCATTTGAATTTTTCAGAGCAGATGGTTTGGGACAGAATGCCTTGGAAAAGTACTTATTTGCTACCACAATGGTCTCCTCCATTTCTTCCCTTGAAAAGCAGTGTGGAAAATCGGTTTTGTGGTGGTGAAGTGGTGGGTGGTGGCTGTGGCCAGGCAGCTGAGGAACTAGAGCACAGACAGAATCAATGCCAGGTTACACAGTCTGCTCCACAGTCTCCTCCCAGAGGTACTGAGGCCCAGAACACCCAAGCAGTGTCCCCAAGAGCAGGCCCCAGGCCTTGGGGCTAGCCCTAGGCACCAGACCCTGAGGCTTTGCTCTGGTTCAGCATTGACTTCCACTGACCCCAACACAGGGCAAGTCTCTTATCCTTTGAACTTTTATTTTCCCTTCACCCCTGGGATCATGGTGGTGATCAAGTGAGAAAATATGATGGAAGGCAGTTCATCATTTATGCTGCCTTTCTTTGTAATCGGAAACAGGATTTTTGCCACAGATTATGACACAGCTAGCTACGCTCTAAAATAATGATAGCTAGGGTTTTCACTGATACGTTTTAGTAGCAAACACACCTTTTCAGGTGTGAGCCACCTGGCCCAGCTTCAGGCAAGGCAGGGATATGAGAATTTAAAGAAAAGTCTTTCTTGCTTGGTGCAATGATGCATACCTCTAATCCTAGCTAGTTAGAAAGCTGAGACTGGAAGATCTAAAGTTTGAGACCAGCAAGGTCTACTCGGGGAGACTGTAAAGATAAAAGGACTGGGGACGTAGCTCTGTGCAATTAGCCAGTCAATCAATCAATAAAGTAAAAATAAAAACAAACCCAGAAAAGATCTATGATAGCTCTCAGTGAGTTATGAAGAGCAGCCGTTTAAACAAACACACTGCATTTAATTAAAATTCCAGCCATCATCTTTGTGCGCCCATTTAGCTTTTGTCTTTTGAGATTTGAAGCTGTCCCCATGTGGCTGCTACTTCTCCTTTCTGCTGGGCTAGCTCCTCTCATCCAGTCTGCACAATGGGCCTTGCAGACCCAGCGTGAAGCATTTGTGATGTGGCATTGTGCTTTGGAGCTGTGGCCTTTTGCTATGATGTTTAGTACAACCGTCATTTTTGTTGCTTGACTTTTAGTGATAATAGAACAGTACACCGCACTCCTCTGATCTCTCATCCTTTTAGGGTATTTGTATTAATTTATCCAAATGTCACACCTTACTCTTGTCCACCTGGATGACAGGCCTGTTACCCTTGTTTGAAATGGATTGGAGACACATGAAGCAGCAGTGGTGCTTGGGCAGGAGAGGAAATGGGGGAAGCATTGTATCTGTTATTCTGATTGCCATTTTTTCCAAACCACTCTGTAGAGCGTAGATGGGAAATCTCATTGGAGTGTTTCTCTCAAATTCATCATTTATATAAGAGAAATTACAAACTTTTCCCTACCTTTAATGTAACATTTAATGCCATGTGTATTGCTTTTATATTCTATAACTACTCCATTAACCAAGTGTTTATTGATGGCCTATTATGGGTGGATCTTTTTTCTTTGAACACAGAGGGCACTTGCTTTGATTGCGTGTACTTCCCCAGGCTTGGGAACTTAGGAAGGAAATAGAACAAAACTTTTACAAAGCCGCATAAGTTACTACATCTAGAATCTTCCCCCAGTGTCCCAAAATGAGAGCTTATTGTTTGACCAGGACATTTGAACTTGGCAATCCTCAGATGTAGTGTTCCATACATTCTGATATTTATAATTGAGCCTTAATGAGTATCTACTTGGCTTACCCCTCAAAGGGTCAGCAGAGGTGGCCTGCAAGGATTTTAAGATGGCATGAACTGTCTGGAGGGTGAGGGAAGGTTACTGTGGGTTTGGTGGATAAAGGGTTTTAATGCATCCACGCCCTGCAGCACTTTGTGATGAGGGGCACTCAGTGAGGGAGCCTTTGTCTGGTCCATTGTAAAGTTAGCAGGTCACTGATAAATGGATGATGTCAAGGCTGCAGAGGGCCTGCAGTGGGGGCGCATTCCATTTGGTGACTGTGACATTTAAGAATTCTTCAGATGAACACAGAAATTACTATTAAAACTGTCCATGTTTGGCCTTACATGTCTGAATATCTTCTTAGCATAAGAATAATGTTACAGCCGGGCGTGGTGGCGCACGCCTTTAATCCCAGCACTCGGGAGGCTGAGGTAGGAGGAGCGTTGTGAGTTCGAGGCCAGTTTGGGCTACAACGCGAGCGCAAGGCCGGCCTGAGCTACATAGTGCGACCCTGCCTCAAAAAACCAGGGCTGGGAGTTTGGCTCAATGACTTAAACGCCTCCCCTGGCAGGTGTGAGATTGTGAGTTCGATCCCCGGTGCCGCAAAAAAAAAAAAAAAAAAGAATAATGTTACATTCTCTGAGTGCGTGCACGCACACCCGTGCATCAGTGTGCGTGCTGGTATGGATGAGTTACTCCCACTTCTGTTCATCTGATCTACAAATCATGTTTTCTGTTGGTGTTAAGGTAGTTGTTGGGAAGACGGTGGTGGCCAGGGTTGTGTGGTCCCTGTCCTCAGCTTCACTCCACTGTGGGAGACAGTTAAGTGGTCACAGCACAGTGGACAAGGAGAGGCTGGGGACGAAGAAAGCTCTAGGGTGTCACAGAAGGTGCCAGGACGGGCTTTCTGGAGGAAGTGGTATCCAGCATGAGCTGTAAAGGAGAAATAAGGTCCCCTAAACAGGGGAGGTGGGCGAGGTCAGATGGAAGGACCAACCCATGCAGAGAGCTAGATGCCAGTGAGACCTGGGCGCCTTCCTGGGCTGCCATCTTTTGCATTTATGATGGACATTCAATGTAGGTGATTGCTCATTCTTCACCACATGGCTCCAGGCCTCCTTTTCTTCATCTGCAAAGATAGGGTGTTAAAACAGATGCTGTCAAAAAGGTTTCTTCCAGCCTTAAGGTAGATATTAGAATGTGGGCTGTTCATAGTCTCCAATTTCTGTAGCACATTTTTTCCTCGAGGTTGCCTTTCCGTGTTCCGTGTGTATTGGCTTGCTTTCTTTTCCGATGGTTAGTGAGTGTGTAATGAATGTAAGTAATTTAAGTATTGGCCCATGAAAAACATGGTTAGGAACTACATCCAGTGACCCAGCAAAGAATGCATTCTAAGTCAAGAAATGAGATTTCGATAATCCAGATCCTGGCTTGCATCCAAGCTCTATTAGTGGAATAATCAAGAGCAAGCTGTCCTTCTAGAGTGGGGTGGAAACTTCAGTGGTAGGAGTTGTATTCCACTGACAGCCTTCCAGCCACTAACAGGAATATCATTTGCCATTTAATGCTTTTTTGTTTTGTTTTGTTTTTAATTTAAGTGAAAGGTCTTGCCATACTCACAAAAGACTTCTCTATATTCTTGTCTTCAGACAAGTGTCCTTTATCAGTGCTTCTTAAACTGTATGTGTAAGAATCACCTAGGGATATTGTTAAACTGCAGATTTGGATTCAGCTGGCAGGAGGTGCTACCATTCCCAGAGACTTTTTTTGAATAGCAATGGCCCAGGGTCAGTGAAGCAAGATTTCATGGAGAGGCATCAGTTGAGGCCTGAGGGAATGTTGAGTGTTTCTAGTTCTCTTTGGTATTCTGTGGGTTCCTGAAATTCAGCCAGAAACTCATTCTTTAGTGGCTGCTGTGAGAAGCTTTTGACTTACTCTCGAGCTCCCCCAGGTGGCCCACTGAAGATTTAAGACATTGTTAACAGCAGACAGGGAAAAGGACAGTTTGGAAGCATCACAAATCACCAACATACAAAGAGAAACAAGTGATGGTGGTAAGGGGGAAGCATTGTTCTATGAAAAATGAATATATTTTAAAAGGACCTTACCAAACTTAAAGTTGGATGGTGCATGAACGCGGTGTGAATTAATATGATTTTGTTAACGTTATCTAGCAATTGTGGGCACACTCGAAGCTGAAAAACAAAGAAGAAAGTCTGGGCTGTCATCAAGAGTTCAGTTTCGAAACCAAGCATCTGAGCCCAGATACACTCAGGAACTCACTCTGCAGAGGCAGAAGCAGCGGCTGTGCATGGAGGAGACCCTCTGGCTGCAGGTGAGCGCTGTGGCAGGAAGACAGGAGCGAGATCTTATGGCCTCTTACCTAGATTTCTGAAATAGGTCCCAGCATCGTGTTAACCAGTACACAGTCATCACTTGGGGCTCCCCAGTTGCATTTCATTGTAACTGTGTCATTGCTCACTTTGCAGGAAAACATCAGAGACAAACTGCGTCCCATCCCCATCACAGCTTCCGTGGAGATCCAGGAGCCCAGCTCTCGACGGCGGGTAAACTCACTTCCGGAAATTCTTCCAATTCTGAATTCAAATGAACCCAAGACAGTCCAGACCGATGTAAGTCTTCCTGACTTTTGTTTTGCCAAAATTGTTGGCGTGTTGTGATGCTGAATCAACTCTCAAGGCAGTAGAACCAGCGATGTGCTTTAAAGCTGTTCCTTTATTATTAATCTGCCTTTTAATAATGCACTGTTTGAGAAGACTGGTTTCCCAAATTAGCAGTGAATACAGAAATCTATGAAGTACAATGTGGAGCTTGGCAGTATTTTGTCTTCATCATTTTTGGCCACTGTAATTAAGACTATAATTGGCAGAGTTTATATTCCCATATTGTTTTCTCTCTTAGCTGTGTGTAGAAAGAAAAATACATGGCATTTTATCTTTGAACGCAGTAAAATGTGGAAAACAAATCAAAGAAGATTGAAATTCAGTGAGGCAAACATATCTTGCAATGTAATAATCATTTAGTGCCTAATGTAGCCTAGGTCATTTTAGGAAGAAATATGGCTTGCTGGACACCTCATATAAGATATAGAGGTCTGTTGATTAGTACTTAGGATAGTTGAAATCAAGATTTAGCCTGGGGAAATATGACTTCTTGATTTGGCATTATACACTTTCTGTCAAAGTCCACTTGGTATAGCTGGATTGCCTGTAGCCCTGGCCACTGAGGAGGTTGGAGCAGCAGGACTGCTTAAGCTCAGGAGTTTTGAGGTCAGCCTGAGTAACATAGGGAGACCTTGTCTTGCTCAAAAAAAAAAATCCACTTGGTACTAGATTGAGGTTGTGAGGCTCCTCGTACTGGTGGCTCACTGACATAGCTTTGCCAAGCAGGGGAATACTTGTTGCTTTCAGCTCAGGATCTGATGCCTACATCTCTACTTTGTCAGTTGTTTTTTGTCACCCAATAGAGTTCCCTAAACTTTGGTATACTTCGTGTGCTTTAATGTTATTGGTTGTTACCATGTTAATATTTCTTGGGTACTTTCCCAGTTCCATAATCAAGTTAAACATAACAGTGAAGGAGTCAGTTTTCCTAATTATTTCACCATATGATTATTGAGTACATAATCAAACATTATGCCACTCTGTGCCATTTGCTTTTCTAACTTTAAGCTTGCTGTTTCCTCATCTGTGTAGTGGGGCTTATAACAACGGTGCCTTAACCTTCCTCAGAGTTCTGTTATGAGGATTAGATGAATTTAATACGTAAATCACGTGTTAGCATCATTATTTTTTATAATTCTTATAGTAGACCTGTAAAGTAATTCTTGTGGTAGACCTGGTGTCCACATGTGACCCATGGTGAAATAGACTCTGAAAAGTTCAGTGACGTGCTTGAAGCCTACACAGCTAAGTAGTGACAGAGCCAGGTTTGGTACCCAAATTTTTTGTGGCTGCACTCATTTCTCACACGCCACATTATGTTGTGTCCATGCCCTGGTCACAGTGTTTTAATGAAGGACAGAGCAGGAATTAGATGATGAAGTGTGTGTTTAACACTCGAATTCTGTGAAATGAATTATATGGAAACTTCTTTAGATGCCTTTCTGGTTTTGTTTTCCCACAGGTGCACTTCTTAAAAGAGGGATGTGGCGACGACAATGTATGTAACAGCAACCTGAAACTAGAATATAAATTTTGTACCCGAGAAGGAAATCAAGACAAATTTTCTTATCTTCCAATGTAAGAATCAGTTTGTAGCACTAACAAAAACACACCTCTGGCTTCAAGGTGGCTTTTTGTTAAGAAAAGATTCCTAAAAACATATGGAGTCAGACTTTCTCTTTTTCTTGTTTTTTTAATAGCCAAAAAGGTGTTCCAGAACTAGTTCTGAAAGATCAGAAGGATATTGCTTTGGAAATAACAGTGACAAACATTCCCTCTGATCCAAGAAATCCCAAAAAAGATGGTGATGATGCCCATGAAGCCAAACTTGTAGCAACATTTCCTGACACTCTGACATACTCAGCCTACCGAGAACTGAGGGCTTTCCCCGTAAGTGTTTTCAGGGACCATCTGGGTGGGGGGACCAGCACCACATTGCACACCATCCTGATTGTGCTACAGCCTGTTGCCTTTTTCTGTTACAGGAGAAACAGCTGAGTTGTGTGGCCAACCAGAATGGCTCCCAGGCAGACTGTGAACTTGGAAATCCTTTTAAAAGAAATTCCAGTGTTAGTGATGCCTTCATGTACTGTATTTTACTGCTCTAAATACCATTACCATTTACATATACTTGACCTGTGTTAACAGCTATTTATATTTTTTTAGGTTACTTTTTATTTGATCTTAAGTACAACTGAGGTCACCTTTGACACCACCGATCTGGACATTAACCTGAAGTTGGAAACGTAAGTGTTACTTCCACCTTCCCATCCAGAATTACTTCATGAAAACCCTGGCAGTCGGTGAATTGGCACTGATCTAATGCATAAAAGAAGTGTAATTGTAATGAGAAAACTGACTGTTAAAATAAAACCCTATTGTTTCCTTTTCATTTTCAGAACAAGCAATCAAGATAATTTGGCTTCAATTACAGCTAAAGCAAAAGTGGTTATTGAACTGCTTTTATCGGTCTCTGGGTAAGTGTTTGTGTTTAGCATAACAAATCAATGTTTGAAAGAACCATTTACAATCCTCACTAAAACTAGTGTTTTTTAATTTAACAGAGTTGCTAAACCTTCCCAGGTGTATTTTGGTGGTACAGTCATTGGTGAGCAAGCTATGAAATCTGAGGATGAAGTGGGAAGTTTAATAGAGTATGAATTCAAGGTGAGTTGGAGCAGTTGGTCTTTTTCTTATACTGGAAACTACCATATCTGAGATACCATCTTGAATATGTCATTTTAATAAATAGAGAATATTAATAAAAAACATTATGAATAATATTCAGTTACATGCGAGCTTGCCAATTTTTAAACAACATGCTGGTTTGTAATAAAAGTTTTATCCTCAGAAGTGGGGAGCAACTGTCCCTCAGCCTAGGCTTTTGGTTCAGAATCCACTTTAGGGTAGTCTGTTTCTTATTAGAGGTTTAATTTATATGCAGTGTAGAAATACAGTAATATTTGATCCCCTTTCTACCAGGGTCTATAAAACAAAGAAAAATCTCAAAGTAATTCCTACTGGGCTTCAGAATGTATGGTTTATTTCTTCCTCTGTAATAAGACCATTTTTGTTGTTGCTTGAGGTAGAAAGACTGTTAATGTCTTAATCACCTTCTCGTCACTGGAACACAGTACCCAACATACACAGTTTAAAGTAGGAGAGGCTTATTTTGGTTCCTGGTTTAGTTCATACATGGCTGGCTGGCTCCAGGCAGAGGCAATATGGAAGAAATGCCTAGGTGCTCAGGTCACAGTATCCAGAAAGCAGAGAGAATGAAGGGAAGAACTGGAAAGGGAAATAAACTCTTCCGGGTCACCCATTGATCCACCTCTTCCAATCAGGCCCTACATCACATTCAGTCATAATTCCCTCATAATTCAGTCACTTTTCAAAAGCTCCATCTTCAAGTGCATGAGGTTTTGAGGGGATATCTAGATATAAACCATAGCAATTAATGTTCATGTCCCTTTCACAAGAATTTTGGGATGATGATACAGGTTTGGTATATGCCAGTAAGGAAGGTAATGACTGGGTCTGCACTATCTCAGGGTAGATAGTCACAGTAACTTTGTCCAGCTGAATGAACATAAACACGTGGTATGAAGTTCATTCATAACTGTTGTAGGCTGAGATCTGTATGACTTAAGTCACATTCCTTCACAGTGCAGTGAGCACTGAGATGAAAGTCTGAAATGGCAAGAATGGCCCACCTGTGACTGCAGGCTGAATGAAGAGGCTATGGGCACCCCCATCCTCCATGTCTCTTAGCATTACAGACACTGCTGGGCCAGGAAGTGGTGGTGGGTACAATCCCTATACAGCTTTGGCTGGAAACAAAGCCTGCGGTTTCTAGAGCAACCCTCCACACAGACACACAGGGCTCCAGCCTCTTGCTTTTGGCTCCTAACACAGGAAATTTCTCAGTTTCCAGCTCTCAGATTCATGGGTGTCATATGATTTTCCACAAAGTCTCCCTGGAGTGGCAGAGGACAGAAGCAGCTTCACTTTCACTGTGGGCAGGTTTTCCAGAGGCAGGTCATTGGTGCACAGCCATGGCACAGGTTTGTCACCTGCTGAGCAGGGTGGTTGCAGAATGATGTACTAATTATAATGCACACAGGACTTTTCCCGGGCTGGTTGAGAATACATGGTTTGTCAACACTGCTGATGGTGTTATCTACGACTGTTGTACCTGCCTTTGAATTAGCAATTATCTCTCTTTGACCTTTCTTCCTGGTTTTATTGACTAGACTCTTCAAGCACAAACCCCCATTTTGCATACCCTGTCTGTTGTCCATTTTTAGAGCCTGTGTTGTTCCTGTATGATTGTGCTGTATGTTTTAGCTTTTCTTTTTTGGCAGTAGGAGTTACTACTTAATTTCACATTAAAAGGAATATGTTGAGATAATATCTATTACTTTCTAACAGGTGATTAACTTAGGTAAACCTCTTAAAAACCTTGGTTCAGCAACCTTGAATATTCAGTGGCCAAAAGAAATTAGCAATGGCAAATGGTTGCTATATTTGGTGAAAGTGGAATCCAAAGGACTGGAAAAGATAGTTTGTGAGCCATCAAGTGAAATCAACTCTCTGAACCTAAAGGTATGTTGGTGTATTTATCTAACATCTCCCTAAATAAGAGGAACTGACTTTCAGGAGGGCCATGACACTCTTCAGGAGACTGGCCCTTTGGCATTTTGACTTTTTCTTTGATTGCCACAATTTCTCCTTTTTAGTTTGTTGCGGAAAGACCAGTATCAAACCAAATGGAAGACTCTTTGCACTGAGGAGTTAGAAGGCAACTTTTATTATGCTAGTAGGCTGGTGGGAATCAGTTCCAAATCACCAGCCAGTAGTCAGCGTAGAGTTCAGTTTAAATACAGCTTGCAAGCTGAAAGTACAAGGCTGATGGCAGGTTATTACATGATTGGTTACATGAATTAAGGCATATGTTGTCAAGCAAGCTAGTTCTAAGTAGATTCCTGGGAAGGAGGGGAGCAGGTTTCAATGGATCAAGTAGAGTTAAATGTGTCCTTCACTCGGCCAATCTGTCCCAAACATGAAGTCCTAGAAGCAAGTTGGAAACAGTATGTATTTTTCTAAGAAGGGAAAAGCACAAGCAGCTGGACATAGTCAAATTGACCTGGTGAATTATCTGGGAGGAACAGATGAATGCAGATGGTCAAGGCTAACTGAGCCCAGCAGATTAATGACATGACAGGCAGCATGAGCATAGTCACAGGCCACTAATTGATTTTTAACTTTTGCTATACAATGTCTATAAATTTGCTATTCTATAACTGTGTCTTTACATTTACCCCTGTTTTTATTATGGGAAAGTTTCTTCTTCCTCAGTTTTCTGTTTCCTCAGTACTAAGGAGCTGGTAAGGGGAAGTAACTTTTAAAAGGAGTTGGTGATGCATAGCTTCAAAGCATAGTCAGGTAGTGTGTCAGAATGCAGATCACACAAGGGCCTAAAAGAACTGCCAGGAGGGCCATTTAAAATCAAAGAAGAGCTCCTGTCCACAAGGGGAGAAAATTTATAGAGATCCCCACCGGGAAGAGCCTCCCATAAGATCTGGAACCCTATGCTTGAGGCATTCCTACAGCTGGCTCATTAGCGTAATGGCAACACTCAAGTAGGAAAAGGGAAGTACCTTCATATTGGGCTGTCAGGTGATCTAGAGCTCTTTGATTCTGGAGAATGACTGTAACTAAAGAATCTGTTTGATCCTGCAGCATGTCTGTTGAGGTTTGTATGTTGGCAAAATCTCCAGCAATCTGAGCACTCAACTGTGAGCATTGTTGTTGGCTCATAGCCATAGCTATAGCACTGAGCGTCAAACCTCCTGTTATTGCTATTGTAGCTAACACGGACAATATCACAGGGTCACGTTTTTGATGTGACCAATGGGCATGTGCAGGACCTCGTTGTCCTGAATAAACAGAGAAGTCAGGTACAAGAAAAACAAGTGCACAAAGGCTCATTTTGGTGCTATCAAATACTTGATGTACCCCATCAGAGCAAACAAAGAAAGTCCCAGGGGGGACTGCTAGAGAAACTGAGGTGTACAGTCAACAGAGACATTTTGGCCCTTAATGTAAGTCCTTCCCCATACCATCATAGGATTGGGCTGAAGCAAGCAAGCAGGAGCATTTGTTGAATTGTGTTCAGAATTATTATAGGGCTTATACCTTCAGTTTGAATCTAGAATTCCCAGTGTCCTGAATTTCCATATATTGCATATACTCCTAGGAGGTTCAGACATTATCCATAGGAGGGTTATTTTTAATTTAGGTATAGGCAGCTAAAGGTAAGCGACCCAAGAATTTTATTTATGTGACAGAGAACAAAAGCAGCCTTTTAATGGGGTTCCCAGTCTGTCAGAGAATGAAAACAAACACTGAGATTAACAGGAGATATGGAACCAGAAACCAGGCTGAGTAACAATATAGTGAATTTATAACTAGACAAAACAGATTAAGGTACCTAGTATAATAGTCACACCAATATAAAAGAGAGTGAAAGTGTTTTTGTGGGGGACCTTTGAGTGCTTGGTCAGGGCTTTGAGTGCGTTGTCTCTTGATGTAGTCTTTAGAGGATTGGATTCATCAGGGCAGGCTTTCCAACAATCATCAGAATGAGCATGCTTGATCCTGGAGCAGTGAATCCAGGGCTGGATCTCTGTCATTTTTTGGTGCCCTATCTGTCACTCCCGAGCTAACTAAGCTGGCAGCCATACTGTCAGCCTCCTAAAGACAGTCAGCTGTCTGTGAACACATGTAGGAGCCTTTTTTTATTCATCACAAGCAATCACACTGTGTATTAGCTTAACTTGCCTGTTCCGGTTTTAAATCAGAGTACTTTCATACTGAGCAGGACAATGACCGCTGTCCATTGTGGGACTGGGTCACAGCTAGATCCATAATTAAATCCAGCATCAGCCAGAGATCCCTCTTTCCCTTATGCATAGGGACTAGAGGTCAAATCTTATAGTTTGTCATCCTGGACGGATTCTTGGGCTGTGTACATCATGGGTCCCAAAACCATTGCCAGTTTGGCTGCCAACAGGCTAGCTGAGAAAGAAACCCGTTGTCCTCCAACCTGTGAGAGTGGGGACCTGTGCCATTCCATTCCTGGGCAGGCTATCCACATATCTGTCCCATGATTCCTCACAGGCATGTGGAGTGGCATACACCACTGCTGGTTTTGTTTTTGTTCTTGTTTTTCTGGTTGGTGACCATTGTGATACCTAAGGCACAGTCACTCAGCGCTTGTCGAGACAAGTGTTGTTTTTTCTGAAGTGTTGTGACCCAGTCTGCCCTGTAAAGAGTACTGGGACATGTTCCTGGGAGTGAGCCAGCTAGTGTTTATTCCAAGCAGGATCATTGAAACTCATTACAAAAGATACCGGCTCTTTAGCAAATGACTTTAAAAGCTTTCATTCTTATTTTTTAAAACAGTAAATATTCACTGAGTACTTATTATCTTAGGCACTATATTAACCATTTTGTTTGTGTTTCTAATTTTATTTATTTATTATTCCTACTATGACCAATAGGCTCATGGTTTGGTGCCACTTGTTCATAGTTCAGTAGGGGCACAAAGAAAGGAAGGAGCATCTTTCTCTTTCCCTGAGTTTAAAGGTCACAGTAGGAATAAACTACTTAAGCAGTCCTAGAAGTTAGTCCGTAAACTTGATGCTGGAGTGATCATAACGTTTGCTGGTTTTACACTGAAGTTACTTGTGTGCTTCAGTGCTGGGGGTGAGGGTGATACTGATTGTTGATTATGTAAGTTTGGCATTGCTTACTTGGGAGATTTGTATGGTGTTGGTAAAGAATTACATAAAGTGAAACTATTGTGCTTATACTTCTTTCTAGGAGTCCCACAAATCAAGAATGAAACGGGAAATTGCTGAAAAACAGACAGACGATAGGAGAAAATTTTCTTTGTTTACTGAAAGAAAATACCAGACCCTTGTGAGTATTTTTCCAGAAGTGGGAACATGGAACCGGATGGGGAAGGCTTGGCACACAGCAGCTTCTAATCACTAGTCTCCCTCTCTCTCCAGAACTGCAGCGTGAACGTGAAGTGTGTGAACATCAAGTGCCCGCTGCAGGGGCTGGACAGCAAGGCTGCTCTTGTTCTGCGGTCAAGGTTATGGAACAGCACGTTCCTGGAGGTGTGGCCCTGCCATAAGGCTATCCCCTGGAAGTCATTTGCCATCTCCTAGGACATTTGTTACTATGTAACGCATCCACTGTCTCCCAACAGGAATATTCCAAGATGAACTACTTGGACATTCTCGTGCGGGCTTACATTGAAGTGACCGCTGCTGCTGGGAATATCAAACTGCCACATGCAGGCACTCAGGTGAGAGGTCCCCAACTTTGCCTTGGCCCAGAGCCAGTCCCTCTTCCTCTCCCTGTGCCCACAGCCTGAAGTCATACTCTTTGGTGGTCGTGTTCTCAAAGTCCCCTTCCACCCAGTAAGAAGGAAGCAGATAAAGTCTTAAGGCACTACCACCCCCTGCTGTTAATAGACTCATTGAAAAAAAGGAAGTAAGTTTGGGGTCCTCTATTCAGTAGGAATGGGGCAGGTATAAAGGCTGTTGGCTTGGTGGGAGCAGGTGCACCTTACAGCCCATGCCAAAGGTGCTCAGCTGCAGCTACTTGAAAAGATTTCTCTCAACCAAGCACAGTGACACACTCCTATAATCCTAGCACTGTGGAAGACTGAGGCAGGAGGACCATGAGCTCAAGTCCAACCTGGGCAACTTTTAGGAACTTAACAAGACCTGTCTCAAAAATTAGAAATAAAGAGAACTGGTGATATAGCTCAGTGCAAAGAACCTGAGTCTGATTTTTGGTACAATTGTTTTTTAAAAACGTTCTCACTGGATGTGGTGGTTCATACTTAAAATCCCAGCTTCAGGAGGCTGAAACAAAAGGATTGTAAGTTCAAAGCCGGTCTGAGCAGCTTAGCAAGACTGCCTCAAGATAAAAAGGGTTAGGGATATATCTTAGTGGAAAAGCCCTGAGTTCAATTCCAGTACCACCACCAAAAACAAACAAACAAACAACCCAAAAAAGGGATTCCAGAATTGAGCCTTGTAAAATATGTCCCTGCTGTATCCCTTAAAACAAGTTTACAATAAGTTTCCTCTCTTGGCCATGTAGCAGCCTTCCAAGTAGTTGAAGTAAGCTGTTCTGCCTTGAATGTTCCTCTCTTACTCTGTTCAGAGAGATGCACCCAGCTGTCAAGTTCTGCATCATCCAGGCCAGCCAGATGGGTCCCAGACTCTCCCCACCCTGACCTGTCCTTTTTGGGTGGTGTGATCCCACATGGACCAGGTGACTGAGGTGTGGTCTGCTCAGTTCACCATATGCTGCACCTTTACCTCCCAGCATATCAGCACTATCCCAGCCCGAAATGAGGTTTTCAACCATATGCTGAACAGTATGTTTGAATTTCTTTCTGTTGTGTTTTACTGAAACCTCTTGGATGGTTTCGTCAGAATTCTTGTTGAGCTGTGTTTCCTATATCTTGTTTTTGAGTAGTTTGAAAAAATCTAGATGTGTGTCTTTAAATGTATCTTCACATTGTGTATGATTTGCTTCTGGCCCATTGTTTCATATTGTAAAGTAATTTTGAGTCTTGATCATCTGCTGTCTCAACTTTGTATCTTGCAAACTTTCTTTTTCAAAGCCGAATAGTATACCTTCTATGTCTTCATTCAGTAACTAACAAAAATACGGGACAGAACAAGGAGCAGGACTGTAGTGATCCACTAGTAAGCAGCTCCTTTTGGGGTCTAGAACCCCCAGGGATTTGCATTAGGATCTTGTGGTAGAAGGACCTGGTCGTGGTAGGAATTGCAGATGGAAAATTTTGCCAAACAGACTGGAGAAAGATTGTATACTGCTGCTCTTCTATTCGTCCACTGATTTCCTTATGAAAATATTCTGACTTTCATGAGTTCAGTAGCTGAAAACTCACTGAACCTCCCTAATTAGTCTGGCTTCTAAAATATAGTGCTGTTTAAAATGTCCTTGGATTTATCATCCAAACCAGAATCTGTTTGTTGAGACAGATGGTGTAAACCAAGGCTATCCCAAGCTCACCAGGGACACATGGTCACCCTGGCTTTCAGTTATCTCTGTGAGTTGCTTCAGCCAAGCTCTCAACAGTTTGGCATCCTAAGGGATTGTCAAGTAAACCACACCCTCCTTAGAATCCTTTCTCCCCATTTCTGGCTATGGGCAGCCGCTATAGCTTTTAATGACTATAGAGGCAACTCTGAGGATCACAGAGTTTTTAGAGCTGCAGAAAGTTCAATACTTTAGAGAGGCGGAACTAACATTAATAAAATATCCACAATTTCCTAGATACTTTAGGTTTGTTTAAACTTCAGAAGAACAACCAAGGTAGGCATCGTATTCATTTTACAAACAAAGAAATAGACTCAGGATAGATTGTGAGGTCCTGGATTAAAACGCATAACTGTCTTAACTTCAGGGCTGCTGTTCAGAAATTCTACTCTGTGACCCATGGTCCCTAATAAGTCCCTAAGTCACAAATTCAGAGACAATATCCCCTGTGACCAGCAAGTGGAGCTGATAGCAGATCTCAGGTCTCCAGAGTCCTCAAGTGCTCCTCCTTCTGGAAGATGATTGAACAAAGTCCTGGTATCCTATCTGGTTGCTGAGTCACAAGTGAGAATAAGGTTGTCTTGGGCATTTTATATTCTTAGGGTTTAGAGAACTCCAGTCTTCTCATGGGAAGCCACACCTTTGCATGATCCTACTTTGTTTAATAATTGGCAGATCTGTGACTAGATTACTAGTGTCATATCTAGGACTTATTTCTGAGGGAAATTGAAACATTTTATCTATGTCTTCTGATACCTCCTCTATTTTCTGTGATTTCTGAGATAAAATAGCTCAGGCATCATGCCTATACTTTTCTTTGGTATTTTAGGGTACGGTTTTTCTGGGCCTGAAGATTTGAGCTTAATTCAGGTATCAGGATGCCTTTATTTTTTTATGTCTTCACTTATTACAGGTTATAGTTTCATCTTCATCTTGGTTTTGCTTGTCCTTTCCAGTCTGAAGATCATTTTCTTGGGCAATAGAAGCAAAAGAGGTTGTATCATTAAGTCTTTCTTTCTGGTCTTAACATCAAAACAATTTCTCTTTGCTTTTACTGTAATCCTGCTTTTAAAAAATAGAAAAAAGCATTGTTTCTTCATTACACAATTTCAAGAGTAAATGAATTCACCACCCCATAAAATACTTTTTAATTAAGGTACTGTCAAAGTCAGTAGTCTTTGACTTAATAAGGTTAGAAGTGACACAGTTAAAGCAGGTTAAATGGTTATATTTTAAGATCAATTATTAAATTAAATCCACACAGTTAGCAAGTACCTGTTAAAAACACATGTAATCCTTCTTTGTGCTGGATGCTAGAAGCAAAACTGAACGAGATGTATTATCAAGAATTTCATGTTCCAGGAGACAGAACCAGGAGAGAAAAGTTGATTTGTACCGAGGAAGGGGGGATTGTTAGTTGTGTGTATGTCCCTACTTCATGGATAGGAAGCAAGCTTCCTGGCTGCAGAAGATAAAACATGATAGGTAAAAATAAGTACTCCATTATTTAGAGGAATGAGATTTCTTTTTTGTTTCTAAATTCAGGGAAGAACTTAAGATATGTTTCCTTTTATAACTTTTTTTTATATGGGAGGTAAAAGATATTAAAATCCCTTTAGGTGAGTTTTTTTATACTGATGCTCAGTAAGAGTAGAAGGCATCCTAGAGTAATCAGCGAAAGTATTATGGCAGCTGGCAAGCTAATGTGATCTTGGCGCAGTACTGGTTGGTGATGGAATTTAATGCATCAGTAGTGTTTAAGCCCATTTCTCTCATGGGCACACTACTAGTGGTCCGTATGCATAGGTCATCTCCATGGAAATGCCTAAATGTTAGTAAAATCAAATGAAAAAGTATTTTGGGAATTGTAAAGGTCTGCACCATTTCTACTCATCTAAAGCTGTTATCGTTCATTAGTAAAAGTAAAAGCTGTTATTTATTGGTAAAAGTGTCCCTTTATCTGGTCCAAAGGCCGACTTCCCACTTCTTTCCATCCTAGCTGGAGAACGACTGTCATACAATTATTATTATTATTATTATTATTATTACAGTTTAATTATTACTTAATTAAATTTAAATTAAATTAATAGTTTAGTATTAAATTAATAATATTAAATTAATAATTAAATTAATGGTATTGTTGTTATTATTATTGTTACAATTTAAACAAACAAACACTACAATCTTGCTGACTAGCCTCTCACCTTCCTAGACCCCAGAACTCTCTCCCCTATAAATGTGTAGCCAGCCCAGCCTCTGACTCAGTCCTCAGTCTTTGACGCACAGTGAGTTGTTTTACCATACTGGTTTGGATGCTGGCCAGACCTGGGATTGTAGAGATTCTACTGGATTCCCACCCACCCAGCTGCCCAGGCTGCAAAATCAAAATTTACCTTGCTCACCGTGACCCTTGAGTTTTTAGACAGCAGAATTTTATAGGAGTGTTTTCCCCTCTTATCAACCATATTAAAGGCACGGATGCACAGTGATTAAAACAAGGCAAATTCCCCTGCCATAGATCAACCTCTGCTCTCGTCTCCGTGGCTGTACTTTGTGCTACAGGATACACTGTGTGCTAGATTTTAGGGAAGGAAACTTAAATGAGATACAGCTTCTGCAAAGGGAGGTCATTTGTTTTGTTTTGTTTTGTTGTAATCAGATTACCAGCTGCATAAGTATATGATGTCTGCAGTGAACTTTCACTATTTCTTCCTTCTTCCTTCCTTTCTGGTTGCCCTACATGGGACCCAGCAAACTCAAGAATGGGTTGTCTTACCTTAGAGTTAAGGCATCTGTTGGGGGAAATGAAGAGAAGGGAGTAAGCCTGGTGGCCACCTGGGGCTGGGAGCTTGGGGGAACCTCATTCACAGCGTAACAAGACACAGGTTGCTGATAAAAGGTGACTGACGGTATAGCTACTAGAGACAGTATACCTGGCTGTAAACTCCAGATATAAACTCCTGCCTATTAAATGTTTAAAGAAAAGCAGTTCTGCTGCTCCTAAGTATTTTCTTAAATCCAGTGAGGGTAATACACTGTTTTTATAGAACTGGGAAGGGATGTACTTGAATGGGATTTTTAAAAAAAGCATTCTAGAAATATTGAAGCCCCAGTGTAGATACAGAAGCATATTTAGAAAGCATCCTAGGTTCAGTCTTAATATAAAAAGAAAAAAACTTAATTAAAAACATTGTCTTCTGAGTTTTATTTGCCCTTTGCTTAATTTCTGTCAATTCAGAAATACCAGAAACTACAACTAGTAAATCTCTAATCAGTGTAGTTTACAAAATCAATATTCATTGCAATCACTAGGTCTTTGCATACTTAGGTAAACAGCTCCTGTCTTTACAAAGTCCATTTGAAATTCTATTATACTTTATTTAGCCATAATGGACATATGAGAATGCTCATAATTGAGTTGTTGCATTGCCAGAAGCAACTTCTTAGGTTTCTGGGTAAACACTATGTTTATTTAATTGGTATTTACCAACTATCAAATATTTAATATTTAAGCTTTTCATCAGCCACAGCTTAAAATGCTATATTCCCTCAGAATGAATCCAGGGTCTAGTTTGTCCTCACACAAAGATGGCAGGCATCCAGCCATCTCAGGGAATTATATTTATGAGAATCTTTAGTTTGACATCCTAAGAAATTAGTCATTCAGCTCCATCCCTATTTTTATATATCACAACATCTTTAAAATCTGAGTTTTAGTCTAATTGTACAGAAGCTGACCCTTTTCTTCTCACTGCCAGAAATTAATGTATAGTCATTTTCCAGGGGATATCAGTTTAAGGGCCAGAGGTATAGCTTTTAGTAGTAGAGTGCTTGCTTCGGTTGTGCTAAACCCTGAGTTTGATCCCCAGCACCATGAATATAGTTGAAACAGGACTGACTATTTATTGATAATTGTTGAAAGAGGTAAGTTGGCCAAAAAAGACAGCGAAGGAATGACCACTTTGTCAGAACACACTAGCTTTTTCTAGATGCTGGGAAAAGACCTTCATGGGATGTCTCTTGACTCCTGTACTATAATAAGAGTATCTTCCGAGCCAGGCGTGGTGGCACACGCCTTTAATCCCAGCACTCAGGAGGCTGAGGTAGGTGGAGCATTATGAGTTCGAGGCTGGCTTGGGCTACAGCGTGAGCGCAAGGCCTGCCTGAGCTACATAGTGCGACCCTGCCTCAAGAAAACCAGGGCTGGGAGTTTGGCTCAGCAGCTTAAGCACCTGTCTGGCAGGTGCGAGCCTGTGAGTTCGATCCCTGGTGCCGCAAAAAAAAAAAAAAAAAGAGTATCTTCCACTGGAAAGTCAGCTCATTCATCCAGAGACAGTGTTGTCCAAGATGTGTTCAGAAGCAGAATTAGAATTATGGACTCTGTGCATTACTTGTACCCCAGTTTATGGTGATCTGCTTTCTTCCTTGCCTGTAGGTTCGTGTGACTGTGTTTCCCTCAAAGACTGTGGCTCAGTATTCAGGAATCTCCTGGTGGATCATCCTCGTGTCTATTCTTATTGGGATACTGATGCTTGCTTTGTTAGTGTTTGTACTCTGGAAGGTAAGTCATCCCTGGTATTTCATTTCATGTTCTTAAAAATGTGAGTTAACACTAATAGTATGACTTCCTTTTCCATTGCTTTCTTTTCCTAACATTTTGTCATGAAACTTTTCCAACATACAGTAGAGAATTTTACAATGAACACCTGTATATCTATCTAATAATTTTTATTTAAAGGTGTTTTAATTGTACATAAGTTTCTTAAGATCATACTTTTTGGTATCTCTTGCATATAGTTCAGGATGTTTGGCAAATGACGGATTTAAATTTTATGACTTCAGCATTTTCATAAAATAAGATCAAAGTCTGAATCTGCCCCATGCCTATAACCTTAACATTCTAGAGGCTGAGGCAGGAGGATTGCAAGTTCAAGGTTAGCATGAGCTACATAATGAGACAGTCTTAAAAGTCTGAATATAAGCCAAATTATTGAGTATCAGACTAATCTGAATCTGTATTCCTGCTAATTTCAACTTCTGTAAAGAAATGTTCATGGCAGCCATTGGGGTTTGTTATACTTTCAGCTAGATTAGGAATAGAAAAAGATGATTGAAATGAATTACTCCATCTGAGGCAGTTGTCATAGCCCCTTTCAAACATCGAGTGTGGTCTGCACACAGTATGTGCCGCATAAGAATTTGGTCTTTTGCCTATACGTAAAATGTATCTCCTCCATTTACTACATGTAGATAGTATACCTGATGGAAAAGATACATTTGAGATGCACACAAACATTATTTGCCAAGATTATAAACTAAATTTCACATTATTCCCAGTGAGTAAGGAAGATCTGCCATATCCTGTCTACAATTTCAAATTCCAAAAACTGCCAAAAACAAAGTTCGTAATGAGTTATTTGGTGGCAAGACATGGCATGTTATGAAGGAAAGATACTTATAGTCTTTATTCTTTATTCATTAGTTTCACTGCAGAAATATTAACACTTTTTAATATGGCGGCATTATGTGTGAAGCATGGTGTTTTTCAAAAATTTCAAAAATTCTGGGGTCCTGAACATCTGATACAAGACGGTTTTGGCTGAACCAACAACCTTCTAGGATCAAACCATCTTTTTCCTGTCTTTGGATCCAAGAGTATAATGGACAAGGCTTCAAGGATGTTCTTACTTCAAATATTAGGCAATTTTTTGTGGGCTGTTTTTTCCCCCCCTCCTCTTCCAAGTAATTTCCTTTTGCTGGTCTGAGATAATTTTCAGGTATCCTCCAAACATGTGACATGGGGTGTTAGCCAAATTTTACCCCTGATGTTTAATTTACCTCAGGCAGTAGACTTCTCTGGCAAGCATAGCTAGTTGATATAGGAGTTTCCCTGATAATTGTTTTGATATCAAAATACTAAATGCTTAATCCCAGCACTCGGGAGGCTGAGGTAGGAGGAGCGTTGTGAGCTCCAGGCCAGCCTGGGCTACAACGCGAGCGCAAGGCCAGCCTGAGCTACACAGTGCGACCCTGCGTCAAAAAACCAGGGCCGGGAGTTTGGCTCAGTGACTTAAGCGCCTGTCTGATAAGGCATGAGTTTGTGAGTTCAATACCTGGTGCCACAAAAAAAAAAAAAAAAGTAAATGCGTAGGGCAAAGGATATGGCTCTGTAGTAGAGTACTTGCCTAGCATGCACATGGCCTTAGTCTCAGTACTCATGACCACCGAAAAAACAAAACCAAAAAACCCTGAATGTGGTGTTTGGTATTGAAGGTGGTCTTGTGTTCTCTGGAAGAGGTCACAAGGACAATCTTCAGAATAAATCTTATTGGCAATCTTAAATCCTCATTGAGACACAGCGCAGTGGGTTGAGAATTAAGAAACCCAAGCTGCATATAATCTTGTGCAGATCATTTTACCTTCCTGGGGCTCTGTTTGCCTTAGTTGTTTAGTAACTGGATTGGACTAGATGCTCTTACTGGATTTTAGAAGTGCTAAATATCCAGGCTCACAAGGGGACCTAAAATGTCCTAATAACTTCTACAACCCCCACATGAAAGTTATTTTTGTATTTTATACTCTTCTTTCTAAAACTGAATCATAGTGGAATTTGAGGGTCGGAAAGGATTTTAGGGATTAGCAATATAGCACTTGCTTAGCTTGGGGCCCTGGAGTCAATCCCAAGCACAGTGGGTGGAAAAGGAATTCTATTCTATTCATTGGCCTTTAAACTGGATTTTGTGTATCCTTGTAGGTGGCAAACCTAAGACAGGGATCTCCAATTTAACCCGAAAAGTTCTGATATTATCTACTTTAAATATTGGCTTTTGAACAGGATGTTTGTTTGTTTGGTTTGGTTTGATTTGGTTTTTTTGAGATAAAAGAGAAAGTCCTTTGCACTATCCCATCACCTTTGTTTTACTGATGAAGACGTTCATGCCCACAAATATTAAAAACGTTGCCAAACTGGAAGCAGGGCCAGAACATTAGTTCCTGGTTCTTCCTCCTTCTTATTCTATTTATTAACATTTATTATTGAAAGCTAGTGTGTTCACTATCAATGCTGCCCAATAAAACTTTGTTGTGTTGGAAATGTTCTGGAGAAAAGCTATTCCATTTGGTGGCCCATCATCACATATGGCTGTTGAAGACTTGGAATATAGCTAGTGCAGTGGAGTTACTGAATTTTAAATTTTAGCTTAAATTAAATTTGAATAGTCATATGTAGCTAGTAACTGCCATACTATACAAGTGGACTTGGAAGTGTGCCTTCCTGATTGCTACACTGGGAAGTGGAATTTTCTGGGAGAGATTTTATTTGACCAGGTTATTTCAAAAGACAGTTTAATGGCCTTATGATTTAGGTAAAAGTAAATAGAAAAGGGTCTCCATTGTTGAATGAAGGAAATCATAGTCGGAAGTAGAATTATACTTTTATACTTATTTAGAGTGACCTAACCTGAGGAACATGGGTTCCTACCATTTAAGAGTTACGTAGTGGTAAGCTGGGTGTGGTGGTGCACGCCTTTAATCCCAGCACTCGGGAGGCTGAGGTAGGAGGAGCATTGTGAGTTCAAGGCTGGCTCGGGCTACAACGCGAGCGCAAGACCAGCCTGAGCTACGTAGTGCAACCCTGCCTCAAAAAACTAGGGCCGGGAGTTTGACTTTGTGGCTTAAGTGCCTGTCTGGTAGGCGCGAGGTTGTGAGTTCGATCCCCAGTGCCGCAAAAAAAAAAAAAAAAAAAAAAAAAACATTACATAGTGGTTCTGAATTTGGGAAAATGAGAGCAATCATTCTTTCACGACAGTGTATTTGAATTTGTATTGCGATTCACCCTACAGATTCAAAAATCTCCAGTAGATGGCATTTGTTCTATGAAGTTTGCTGTAAAAGGTTGAAAAATACTCATGGTCTGTCTATATTTTATTAGGAATTGTGGTAAATTTTACTTAAGAGAATTTTTTAACCTTTGTCTTAGTAGCCTGCAGAAGTCAATCTTTTGCCTTTTTGGAGCTTGCATTCTTCAAGAAGAAACCATCTAACGTTACAATCTGATGTGCATACATTTTCCATTTTTAAATTGATTTTTGTCTTTAGGATTTCGGCTATAAATAGAAACATCAATTAGCTGACCATTGTTGACCATCCATACAAATGTTTGACCAGAGACCACCTTGATAGAATGTGTTGAGTGCTGGCTGTCACGATGTAATGTAATGAGTTGGCTGCTCATTTCTGGTTGATCAAAAGTGGTCTTTTTGTAAACGAGGTATAATAGAAAACAGGTTAAGATCGAGATGTTCTATTGTTTAGCATTTATCCACAAAACTGTAAAATTGACTAAATACCTTGCTTCCTTGTAGTGTGGTTTCTTCAAGAGAAATAAGAAAGATCATTATGATGCCACATATCACAAGGCTGAGATCCATGCTCAGCCATCTGATAAAGAGAGGCTTACTTCTGATGCATAGTATTGATCTACTTCTGTAATTGGTAATTGATCAATGTTTTTTAATTGCTAGCTGTGGGACCTGCTGTGGTTGTGGTGGCTAACGTAAAGAGCAACAGCTTGCTGTGTGTGTCCCATTAACAGATGTTGCCAAATGTCCATACTGGCTTGCCTTGCTTTGGTTTTTTATTTATTTCATGTGAAAGTGCACAGTTGTTTTGTTTTGTTTAATGTACAAAGGATCTTTTGTTGCAGGTGAGTTATTTTGTGTTCTTGTTAAATCACACCCACAGCAATGAAGAAAATCATAATCTTACACATAAAAGGGGGCTTTAGACCTCCATAGTATCCCAGTTTGTTGTTAATCCAGCATATAGCATCCCACTTGGAATTTCAAGGATGCATAAGAAATCATCCCAGATTTCTTGTCCATTTTGGAATTTCTCAGGGATAGAAGCTTGTGTTGACTGCCTGATTAACCTGTTGCATGTTGGAAATGTGTTTCTCTTGATAAAGAGGCTTCCTCACTGTGAGCTTTTTTGTTCTTTCTCTGAAGTGATGGTGCAGGCATGGAATGCTTTTTACTATTGCTCAGAGATTGTTTTATGCTAGCTTAGCATGCAGCTTCCTTTTCTTATGTATCTTCTTCAGGCCAAAGACCATTACAATGGAAAATGATTAGCTTTATGACCAACTCCAGGAGATGGTCCTCTACCAAAGTAACCTTCAGTATGTGAATTTCTAGTACAAAAACTGTTTGAACTTTTTTGTTTGAATATGTTGTAATGGAGTTTGACCATGTTTCATGTTCCTAGAGATTTTATTCCACCTTGGGTCTCAGTTGATTTTAAATTCACATTTTGCTTTTCCATGATGATAGTAATGGTTGGTGGTTCCTTTTTCCATTTCTGTGAGCATGAAGGGAGAGAGTTTACTCTTATATTCCCTTTCCTTGGCACGGTCATGATGAATCTCAACATTGCCATTTTTAATTTTCTTCCTTTTATAAATGGGGCAGACAGCAGTCATTTTTGTAATAGATATAAATACTTTGGATTTTTTGCACAGAATAACAAATGAGTCCAAGAAATGACCTAAAACAAAACTTAATTCATTTGGCCTACTGACAGTGATAAGTAGACATATGATTTTTGTCTTGCCCCATGGCATTTCAACATATATATTCTATTCCTAACTGTCAAAAATAAACCATTAATCGAGCATCCTAAGTATCTGCCTTTCTTCCAACCTGAATTTTTAATTTGATAACATACTTTTTGTCTTAGGAGCATTTTTTTATTCCTTAAAAAATTCAATCTGATTCAGATTTTTCAGGTATATTCTTTGGATCAGATTGAATAATTTTTTAAAGGTGAATAAAAAAAATATATATATATATATATAAATAAACAATTTGAATGTAAATATTCCCTTTCTTTTTACAAAAAAAAAGAGAAAGAAAGAAATTGAAGTGCTGCAGAATCCAGTATAGCATACTTTCCTCAAGTCCTGTGCAACCCATGATTGATTTAATTGCAGAACACAATTACTTTGTGATGTATTAATGAAACAGCTTAATTAGAAGCACAGTGGCAGATCCAGGCAATGTAAATTATCTTCTAGCTAAAGAGATATGTGATGTGTGTACCAAAGCCTGGGAAGACAGAAGACTTAAATTGACCCATTGGAAGATGGCTTATTCGAATAGTAATTTGTCACATATTTGTGGACCAGTTTCTACTTTATTAGCGGGCAAGGATCAAGAAATAATTTTTATTTATGCCTTTAAAAAATTGTTCTTAAAGTGACCTAATAACCTGAAAGTTACACTTTTTATATATAATATTGTGATTTTTTTTAAATGGAAGTATTCACGGATTCTTGCCAGTCAAAAGGCACTTAACATTATTATAAAATGTAAAGACAAGGTGAAAACAGACTTTTCTTTCAGTTTTACAGCTGTTCTCTTAACATTCCTTCTGGCTGTTCTTTTCAACCTGTCAGTGGTTTCTTAAAATGGTACCTCTTTTCCCTTGGTTCAGAGATAGACATGCCTGAACAAAAAGCTTAGACATTTCATTTAATGCACTTGGTTTCCTTGAGTTGAACTAATTTGTGTTTGTCCCTCTCTTCCCCCTTCTCTAGTGTGGATTCTTTAAGCGAACTAGGTACGATGATAGCGTCCCCCAATACTATGCTGTAAGGATACGGAAAGAAGAGCGAGAGATTAAAGATGAAAAATATAATGATAACTTGGAAAAAAAACAGTGGATCACAAAATGGAATGAAAATGAAAGTTACTCCTAGGGGGGTCAGTACCCCAAACGCTTTTTTATCCCCCCAACTCAGACATTCAAATGGATTTAAAAGCCTGTTCAACATCTGAAGCTTGATTTCCGACCAACAAGACACACAGTACGAAGCTACCATTGAAACTGTGGATATTGTTACGCAGCTGAAGGCGGCTCCTGTTTTGCACAGCCAAATTGAAGACTATGGGAGCGGATTTTTCTTTAACTGCCTTAATTTAACTTTCCGGGTTGCCTTTGTTTTTGGCGTGGCTGACTTGCACGTGCTGGGGAAGGGCCTGCCAGTTGCACGCAAGTGACATCCTCCTGGTGGTGTAGCTGGAGGAAGGTACCACGATCACCCGCACTAACCAAGTGGCCGGCCCTGTCTGCCGCTGCAAGCATCATTCCTGTAGGGCCAGAGAACCTGCAGATTAACTGTCCTGCAGCTCGGGACTCTGCCATCAGGGCAGTCCTGTCTCAGTTTAAAGCGCTGTCTTATTAAATGTGCAATAGGTGACATTGCTATCCTGCCCTCTTCCTCTGTTTCCTAGATGTGTGAATCCTTGTACACGCCAAATGCACACAGGTTTCCTCTCTTTTTTCACTAAAACACAGGTGCAGCAGACTTGAATGCTAATTATATTTGTTTGTATATGATATTTATTTTTTTCTTCAAACCATTTTGTTATTGACTAACAGGCCAAAGATCCCTCACGTTGGTTTAAGCAATCAGAATTAGACCATGGGAGGTCACTAGTTTGACCTACATTATTTACTGCCAAAAGATAGTAATTCTTTGTAAATCTATCCAAGAGTTGTTTTAATAACTTATCTGTAAATTATAACATTTCCTTCTTGGTGTCCCTTTCCCCCAACCCAGAAGGTTTAAGAAAGAGGATTTAACTTAGTTTAATTCTTATCAGACATCTGATAACCTTTTAGTTTAGAGACCTGTGTGATATTTCTGAATTTCATGTTATAACTTTCAGGAACTTTTAGAGAAAATGACTGTTCCTTGAACTCTGGAACATGTTTACTCACTGCTGCAAATATATTATATATTCAGGGCTTAACAGAAACTGGTGAGTGCCGATGGTGGGTCCCAACCCATCCAGTGTGAGACTACTGAATGAGTATCTGTTACCAAAACTGTAATTCTAGTCAGGCAGAACATCATAGCTCTTAACTTTTAGGTGTCATTGGAGCCATTCAATCAGTGAGTCAATGTTCTGTTTTTGTTTTGTTTCTTCCCCTATCCAAATTCCCCAAATAACTTTGGGGACTACTTTCACAAGATTTTTAAATTGTTTTAATTGTAAAGCTATGTGGATGGGAGGAGGGAGACAGTTGTCACTCTATATATTCCATAGAGATTGAGTAGATAGGAAAGTTGAATTTTACAACTTACTGTGCTTTGATATATTAAGTTATTTGGGGAGCAACAGCAAACAGGTGCTAATTTGAATGTAGTATAAGCAGTGATCAATCTTTTAAAGGAACAAGACAGCTGTATGTGTCATTGTTGCCTTGGAGTTTCAATTTATTTTTTTCTTTTCATAAATCTTACAGTCTTAGGATACTAAGAACTTTATCCTGGTTGTTCTTTGGAAGTTTTATTCACAAAAATAATTTTGCAAATGGCATTTTGTTTACAAAGATTTCTCAAACAGGTCATAACAGTGTTTAAAGTCTCAGTTTCTTCCTTGAATAAATTGGAGCCTAATACACTGGCTTTGTTATAGGACACTAAGAAGCTGATATTTTGACAGTGTTTGTAGACCTTTGTTTAAAAATGAATGTCCTGAAAAGAGGGGTGGGAGGGATAGTTTAACAACAAAGAAACAAGAATGTTATGGTATTTAAATTTATAGTTGTTAAAAATGTCATCTCAAGTCAAGTCACTGGTCTGTTTGCATTTGATACATTTTTATACTAACTAGCATTGTAAAATTATTTCATGATTAGAAAATACCTGTGGATATTTGTATAAAAGTGTGAAATAAATTTTTTATGAAAGCGTCCATTGCTTAGTAACACAGGATTGTTACATGGGAACAGACTCTTAAAATTGTGACAATTTGAATTGTATTTATTTCATCAAGCAAAACAAAAGGTTTCAATATTTTTATTTTCCGTGTCTCATATAATTTTACATCAGCCAAAGATACAAGTACCCAAAGAAATGCAATGTGAATATGATCCTCTTTTGAATTTCTTATCTTGCTGATGCTTAAGTCTTTAAAAGTTCTTTTTTTATAAGAACAGAAAATGATCTTATAGGTGGTCTATTCAAGGTATTAACAAAGGCTGGGGAGGTAGCTGAGTGGTAGAGTGCTTGCCTAGGGAGCACAAGACCATGGGTTCAGTCCCCAATACCACAAAAACATGCATATTAAAAGTTGTCTGTTTGCATTGGTTCATCTGTTTCAAAGGCTTATGCCAGTGAAGGATAAAGTATTTAGCAAGAGTACCATGCCGTAAAAATTTAAGAGTCTTGTGGCCGGGTCACTTCCTTCTTAGAATATGTGTTAGATGTCAGAGCAGGGCCGATTTGACAGAATCATCCAGTCAGTACTTGCCCCACCAAAACATTTCATTTAGATTGAAGCAGTTTTGTAAGACTTCTCTAGCTGAATTATCACAGCTTGCTGAGAAAGTGAAGCATGTATGGTGCTTAGACAATATACCATGACCCAGCCTGAGTAAATTTCCAATCTAAAATATGTTCTGTAAAGCATACTAAGTAATGATTTCCACTATACTTGGTAATAAGTCTTAGCCTTCTTGGTTCTTTGAAAACGGGTGTGATCATCCAAACAAATGTGTGAGCAGTGGGTTTGAACCTTTTTGCACCTGTTTGCATATCCACTCTGATGATTTCACCCAGATAAATCTTTACAATAATGTATAATCATCATAACTGTTTCTGTTAGTAGGCGTGGTTTTACTAGGGCTGTGGCATAAATAACATTGACTCAAGGTCATGGCAGTGCTTTATATGACTCCTGTGATTCTACCCACTCTCTTCTCTGTCTCCCCCTCCACCCCCAAAAAAGAATTGCACAGGAAATGATGGTATTCTAGACTCTCTCCATAGCAGAGGAAATGTTGGAAATATTGATACTTTATTATTAGTTTCAAATTACTTGCCCCAAACCTCACAGTGGATCATGTACAGTTGTGGTTTGTCTGCCTTTGTGGCTGAGAATATTCTAGGATGTAGGGAGGATGTAGATGGGGAATGCTTTTAATTGTCCAAACCAGGAAAGTAGGGATAAGATGAAGGCTTCTACTCTAAATGAAAATATCTTACCAAGACACAAAGTTAACAGAAGGACATCGTGGGAGGACAAATGCATTGAGAGACTCTTTAGTTTTAAACGAAGAAAAGGGAAATGCCTCAGGACCTACAGTGTAGGAGTTTGGATTCCACATAAGTACATTCTCAGGGCTAAGAAAACATGCGGAGGTTTGGTCAGTTTGGGCAGCTTAAAGGGAATGATTAAAGGCAGATCTTCGAGACCAAAAGGATTAGGGCCAACCACTTGCCCTAGGGAGAAGGTAAAGTACAAAGAGGTGAAAATACTGAATTTCAGAACGATTTTGAAAGAGTGGCTGTTGCAAAGCCAGTAGGCTTTTTTCCTGCATAGCCCAATTCTGGTGAGTAACACGTGTGATCTTTCCTTCTCTTGTACCTTAAAAAAACAGGTTTTGCCAGTCTGGGAAAGGCAACTCCTCCCACTGGTAGAATGTGGGAATTCTTTACAAAGAGCTGAGGCCCTGTCTGCTGATGCGGTCTCAGTACACATCATCCAGGGAGAAAGTCATAAGGGATACATGGCCTAATCCTCTAAAGACAAATGAAGTGTGAAACAAACCAGACGAAGAGAATCGGTCCAGCCCGGTGCGAGGGTGGGCCAGGCGTCACAGAGGGCAAAAATGACCAGGTAATGGTTGATGATTAAGCTGGAGTGGGGGAGTAAAGTGCAATTTTTGTAGCAGCCAGCAAATGTCTCAATCATCTTCGCCCTTTTCTGGCCTCTCAGCTCTGTTGCCTGTGTCAGGGCATGGAAACAGACCCATGTTGGGAGAAGTCAGACAAAATTTCCCACTATTCATCCTTCTAGAACATCTGCCCAGAATCTCACACTACTGGGTCAGGGTGGGCTGCTTTAGTTACCATAAAGTCTAGCAGGTGACATTCAATTTGCACCAATAACCAGTAGATTAAAGTGAGCATTCTTTTGAGATCCTGTCATTGTGGGATAGATGTGGCTTTATCGTATTTTAATTGAAAGTTTAAAAAGAAAAAGTCTAGAGATGTTAAATTAGGCTCTAGGACTATACATACCACTAAGACATTGACTCTGATCTTTTTTATTTTTCAAGGTTTTAGGGAATCGAACCCAAGGTCTTTGCATTGAGCTACATCCCCAGTCCTTTTTAAAAATTTATTATTTTGAGAAAGGTCTCACTCAGCTGAGGGTGGGAGCCAGGCTTCAGTATCATTTTAAGGTCCCCAGGTGATGGCTCCAGTGCAGCCAGGGTTAGAAACTGCTTTACAGACCGTTGGGTGTGCTGTGTATCAAAAGGGCTCTGCCCACTGTGTAGAAACTCCTCATTTCTATCTATGGTACCTTCACTGCACCAGTTGTGAACTGAGCATCCGGAGGTTTGTTCAGGGTCAAGAGAAAAGCATGCCTGTAATCCCAGCACTCTGGGAGGCTGAGGTAGGAGAAATGCAAATTCAAGCCCAGCCTGAGCAACTTAGACCTTGTCTCAAAAAGTAAATAAAAAGGACTGGGGATATAGTCAGTGCAGAAGCCCTAGGTTCAGTCATCAGTGCCAGAGAGAGAACTGAAACCAAGCACAGTGACATGCATTTTAATCCCAGCCATTTGGGGAGGCTGAGGCAAAGGATCTCAAATTTGCGGCCATTGTGGGGAGTATAGTGAGACCCTGGTTCAAAAAATAGGACTGAGAATGTAGCTCAATGGAAGAGTACTTGAGTAACTTGGGCCTTGGGTTCAACCCTAAACATTCCACCCTCCAAAAAAAATGCAGTGAAGCACTACATAAGAGCATGTGTCTGGACTTGCCCATGTACTTAGTTTTGCCTGTTAGGAATAAACTAGGGGGATTACTCATGTCTTTGTGGCCCCAGTTTCCTAATCTTTAAAATATAAGTAATAGTATCCCTTTCATAGGTGATTATAGGGAGATGACCTGGATGGATGTTACCTATTTTTACTTTTTGATTGTGTAGAATCATAAAATAGTAAGCATGGAAATCTAGTTCTGCTTCTTGTTTCACAGATGAAGAAATTTTTATTGGAACTAGAATGCTTTGTCTCCTAATTCTTTGATGATTATCAACTAGTGGCTGTTGTAACTATTGTACAAGTATAAGTAACCTCTGCTAGCTACAAAAGAAAGTACTGTGAGCCTGGCACAGTGGAATGTACCTGTGCTCCCAGTTATTTGGGAGGCTGAGGCAAGAGTATCCCTTGAGCCCAGGAGTTTGACCACCCTGGGAAATATAGCGAGATTTCATCTCAAAATGCTGTGGACCCACTCCTTAATTGTAAGTGTTTATCAGCATAGGTCAGTTTAAACAAGATTGATTTGATTTCTATCTTGAGTTTTTAGCAGTGCATAAGACCAGGAGAGTATTTAGATTGGCTTCTGGGAATGCACAGAAAGTGAGTGTATTAAGATTAATCAAGTAGCCGTCTTAAAATTGCTATATATTCATTTTTTATTTTTTTCTGTCCAGAAACAAAAGAGTGTAAAAAAAGCAGAATCTTTTTATAAAAGAACCTGTTCTTGGCAGCCGGGCGTGGTGGCGCACACCTTTAATCCCAGCACTCGGGAGGCTGAGGTAGACGGAGCGTTGTGAGTTCGAGGCCGGCTTGGGCTACAACGCGGCGCAAGGCCGACCTGAGCTACATAGTGCTACCCTGCCTCAAAAAACCAGGGCCGGTAGTTTGGCTCAGTGGCTTAAGCGCCTGCTCTGGCAGGCGCAAGGCTGTGAGTTCAATCCCTGGTGCCGCAAAAAAAAAAAAAAAAAAAAAAAAAGAACCTGTTCTTGGAATTCTTCACACAGTATTAATTCTTCAGTTTCCTTTAGTAGGAAGGCAGGCTGTAGTTTCCTTGTTTACTACCTTTACTGGGTGTGTGGAAGAGAAAATGTTCATAGCCATTCTCATACCTGAGGTACATAATGTATGTTAGACCAGACTTGAAAACTTATGTGTCTGCCTTCCACATGTCACAATAATGCATTGACTGAGGGACCTGCTAAATGCAAAATAATGCATTTTCCTCCAGGAACACTGGGGGAATGTTAGGTCACAAGGTATCATCAAGTTGCTGATAGAAATGAAGTTCATGGTTTTCATTTAACTGAGGAAGCTACTGGTGGTTAGGAAGTCTCTGTCAACAGAATAGTTAAAAACAGTCACATGCTTGCAATCCCAGATATTCAAGAGGCTGAAGTAAAAAGATCACAAGTTCCAAGCTAGCCTGGATATTATGGTTTGTGTCTGGATGCCCCCACAAACCTTATGCAGTCATAGGGTTTTTTTCAGAGGTGGCTAAATCTAGAATATCTGATTGATTTGTAGTGCAATCGTGGGATTAAGGGTGCTTGGATTAAGGATGGGTGACTGCTGGATCAATCCACTGGACTGGCACCACCCTAATCCCATAGAGTGGGTACAATATAAATGACAGAAAGAAGTTTGTCTCTCTCTTCCTTGTTGCTTTTGCTGCCTTATTCCACCATGAACTGATATCCCTCTGCCATATGCCACCCTGCTTTGGAGCCAGCCCATTATGGACTGAAACCTCCACAAACTGGGAACTAAATAAACCCTTCCTCCCTTAACTTGTGGGTATTGGATATTTTGTCTCAGCAATGAGAGAAAAGTAACTAAGACACTGGGCAACTTAGCAAGACCCTGTCTCAAATAAAAAATGAAAAGGGATGGGGGATGTAGCTCCATAATAGAGTGCCCCATGGGTTCTGTCTTCAAAACAAAACAAAAACTAGTTTGAAAATGTAACATGCTAAAAATGCTGAGTTCCTCTGTGCCACTTCCTACTTATATGTCTTGGGCAGGTTTAAATAGATGATGCTTTATTATTCTCCTCTGTAAATTGGTATATGAAATAATTAGGATTATTCCAGTTACTACTGGAATAGTCACACCATCCTACCTACCTCCATACAATTGCCTAACCCCTAATGTCCTCAAATGTGCAGATAAAGGGCCCTTGAGTCACACTGTGGTCTTTGTTGAATCTCAGTATGTAGCTATTACTAGCTTGACGAGACAAATGACATTTATCTTAAATGACTTTATTGGGCCATGCTATCAAGATACTTGCCCCATGAGAGGCAGAAAACTATGTTTTAGTTCTAATTACTGAGCCACAGAAGCTGCGAACTGTTGATCTGGACATGGTGACCTCTCTAAGCAACAACAACAAAAAAAGATTGAATCATAGTACCGGTTTAAAGAGTTAAGCTCCCCACCCCCGCCAAAAAAATCTCTGTACTGGGGATTGAACCCAGGGCCTTCACACTAAACTGCATCCCCAGCCATTTTTTTTTTTTTTTATCTTGAGACAAGGTTCCACTGAATTGTTAAGCTGCCTTGGCTGGACTGGAACTTGCACTCCTCCTGCCTCCCAAGGTCTTGGGATGACAGAGTGTGCCACTATGCCTAGTTTCAAGAATTAAGCTTTTGTAATTTGATATTTCCTTTCTCAAGTAGCAATGATGCTTCAGTTTTTCTTTGCATTTTCCCTGTATTA
Organism: Dasyprocta punctata; assembly: GCA_004363535.1. Classification (NCBI taxonomy): domain Eukaryota; kingdom Metazoa; phylum Chordata; class Mammalia; order Rodentia; family Dasyproctidae; genus Dasyprocta; species Dasyprocta punctata. The sequence continues at coordinate 71,309 of RJWM01003036.1, read as the reverse complement.
ATAACTCAACTACTCTGTGTCCTTATCTTTATAGCATTTAACACTTTTTGAGATAAGTTTATATACTCCCCTTAAAAGTCCCATGAAAGAAAGGATCTTGAGGCCTTTTCACTGCTGTACCCCAGTGCCTAATATGGGTCCTACCCATCACATTGTATTGTCTAAGACATTTATTGAATGAATGAACGCCAGAAACAGGCAGCTAGGAACTGAAGAAATGGAATAAAGAGAAATGTGTGCAAAAGTAGTCACCGTATTATCCCAACAAAATTTAAAAAGAGAACAGCTTGAACTTCAATGGCATGCTTAGGGGAAAAATAATTCCCATAGGTTCTTAGAATGGACTTACATTACAAGAGACAGATTAAGGAAGAAAACCAAGTTAACTGACATGTATATTTCATATGGACACGAGAGACACCAGGAGAATGAGCACAGTAGTTCTTAGAGGTGCCTGTGTAGTCCAGTTTTGTTTTTCTTTTTTTTTCAGTATCTTCAACAAAGAACAGTAAATTTTTAGAGAAGTGATGAGACAAAGGAAAAGAATTTGAGTCTATATGCAGCAATTTATTGGATATCAAATAAATGGCTGATAAAGAACAATTAAGTAAAGCTTGTTAATGTAGATTCCTCTGGTACCACTGTTACCAGTTTCTGACCCTAAACTAAGTCCTTTTCCCCTCTCAGAATTATGGAACCAATAACAAGACCAAGCACCAACTGAGCTCTGAAGATGTTTATTCTTGGCCAAGATTAGAAGTGGGAGAAATTAAAAAAAAAAAAAGACTTGTTAACCCATTGAGGGTCAGAGGGCATTAGATACTGGGAAAAAGAAATGAGAGGGAAAGAGAAGGTAATAAAGGGGAGGATTAGTTCTGTCTTTTCAGGGAATTTTGGTTGCCACCTTTTTCTGTTCCTTTTATGGTTCTCTCTGGTCTTCATCATGGTGCTGGGCATTGTGGCATTTAGCAAGCTGGTAGGATTATAACAAAGGCAGCCATCTCAAGTCCAGCCAGTACTGGCTAGTCCACCTGAAGGGGGACTTCTGGCCTGCAGACATCCTGTCCTCAAAGATAAACAAGATTAGGATGGGGTGGGAATTCAATTAAATCAAGTCTGCAGGGCAAGATTAGGGAAGTGTAGCACCATCTCCAGGCCTATAAGGGTTTTAATTGCTTTTAGTGCTTAATCTTTGCTCTTCCTGGGAGAAGGTGTAAGAAATATCATCTTTCTAAATTTACTTCCTGTTTGTAGGGATGGCGGAGAGTATTCATTTCATCTCCTCTTTAGCGCCACAGTCGTTCACATTTTGGGGAAGTGTGTCAGCTTTTCCAGTGCTGGGACAAAATAATTGACATGTGAGGCTTAAAGGAAAAAAGATTGTTTTGGCTTATGGTTTCAGTCCATGGCAGCTGGCTTAAAAGTACAAATATCATGGCAGAGAAAAGACCCCCAACTCATGGTACCCAGGAAACTGTTCAACCCATGGCAGCCAGGAGTCAGGGAGCAGAAGAGCCTGAGAAAGAGACACTCTTCAAAGGTGCCCTCTCAGTGACCTACCTCTTCCAACCATGCCCCCACATCCTAACAGCACATTCAGCTCAGAGTTTATCAATACATTAATCCATTAAATGAGATTAGCACTCTCAATGTGTGAGAGAGAGAGAGAGATTCAGATTGGGTCTTGCCAAGTTGCCCAAGCTGGCCTCAAACTTGGAATCCTCTTGCCTCAGCCTCCTGAGTGACTGGAATCACAGGCATGTACCAATATGCCAAGTCAATACATGAGTCTTAGAGGGACACAATATTTAAGCCATACCCACAAGAACATTTTTGTCTCTCACGTATAATTCAGACCTAATTAGGAAATTTCTTGGCCCTCAGAGATGTTGGCTTAAATTGTTATTAAAATAATTCATTATGAAACCATTATATTGAGGGAGCTCCAGGGCCCTGGGTTCCAACAAAAATGAACCCAAACCCCACAGTACCAACTAATCTCTACTTAGGCTTCTCCTCTGGAATGATCCGGATAAGTATCATTCCACTTTAACCAATCAAGTATTTTCTTCATCTTTCCTTTTCTTGTGTCCCTTTGTTGGAGCCTGGGATCCTGTGTAGACTGGAGCTGCCCAGTTCATTTAAAGACTGTTCAGGTAGCCTTTCAATTTTTAATGTGCCTAAATTTCTCTTTCATCATAGCTGCTTCTGTCCCAGTCTGGCATTCCCCTTGTCCATGTCGATAAATTATTAGGGCTTTATACCCAATAGTCCCCATCACATTCCTGACTAGACTTGTTGGATGCTAATGCTGTCTCCATTGACTCCAATTCTCATAAAAAAAAAATTCCTCTTTTGCTCCAATTTGCACAAAGGCACAAAAGATCCAGCTTCAGCAACCCTCCCCCCATTTTTAAAAATAAATGTGGGCCATACAGTAAATGCTCACACTGTGAACCAGCCTTTGCAATCTCCTCTCTCCTCCCCTTCACATCTCTGCAAAGGGAATTCCTCTCCAGGCTTCCTGCAGGGCTTCATGTGAGCCTTCTTAGGGAATCTCTCCCAGCACTCCTGCAGCAGATCAAAGTAGTTACTTCAAATAAAACTAGTCTTCCCCTAAAAAAATCCTGGTGAATAGGATGGCCTCTACACCACTGCACAAGTAATGACCTGCATGATAGAATCCCTTCAAGGAAGAAAACAAATGTTGGGGGTGGGGTGGGATTTGCTTTCGTGGAATGCTAGACATTGTTTGAAGTTAAAACTTTCCAGGGTATATGACTGCCCCTGAGCTGTTTTACAACTCTGAAAATTGCAAATAACTCAGAACAATGCACATAAATGTGTCAGGGAGAGAGATCACCCTCCCTGACCCCAAGGAAAAAGCCAGTTTTGTAGCTTTTGCAAATTCTTCCCTATATTCCTGTTTGGTTTCTCCTTTGAATGTGTTAACATTTTTTTTCTGGTCCCCTCATTTAATTAATGTGTTAAATATAATTTTGGGCTTGTGTTTATTTTACAGCTACATGGAGTCTTGATTTTACCTTTTTTGAAAATTACCTAGTGTGATGGATTAACTAATGGTCAACTTGTAACGCCCAGCTGAACTGACTCAGTGTGGTGCCGGGTGCAGAGGGCCCACCCGAGGATTGTTGCCAACAGCATAAAAAGAGAACTGGAGGGGCAGATGTTATGCTGTTGATTCTCCTGGAGAAGCTTGTCACACTGGTTTTCCTGATATGAACGCAGCTGCTTTCATCCTCAGGGGAGCTCGGGTTCTCACTGTCACTGAGAATGGCTGTGATTCTCTTCCGGAGAGCGCTGGTCATCACCTTGAGCATCTCTTCCTGGCTCCAGTGCAGATCCCTCAGTCTACTGGCACAGATCCTTCATCCCACTCGTGCAGACTTTCTAGCTTCCACCTCTGGCCTTTGGGCTTTCCCGGTGCAGATCCTTGATACAGACTTGCATGAGACATTGTTGTGGACCCTAGACTTCCAGCTGGACTCATACAGGACATTGCTGCAGGATCCTGGTCCTCAACTGAATTCTTTGGGTCTCTAGTGCATGGACAGATCTGTACTCTTTGACTTGGGTGAATATTATAAAACAATCTTATAAATTATGTGTCCTGTATTAAATCTTTTCCCTGTAAACTCTGACTACAAAACCTAGTGTATCAAAGAGAAGTCTGAGGCACGAAATTGATATAGGGGAATGAAACTCCTAACCTACTATATGTCTGGTATGAGTTTGTGTTCTCCAAAAATGAAGAATGAATTTTAGGAACAACGGAGGTTAAGAGCAGAATATATTTATTGAGAGAAAGAAAGTTTCTGCCTGAGGGACAGAAGGGGTCCCGAGTGGGTTGCCAAAGATTTTTTTCTTTTCTTTTTTTTTTTTTGCGGGTTGCCAAAGACTGTTTTTTTGGGGGATTTTTATAGAGTAAAACTACAAGGTGAGACGGGTCCAAGGTGATAAAAACCTGGGAACTCGCAAGGTAGGCATAAGGTGGGACAGAACTATGGCCAACCAATAAAACTAATTGCTCAGGTAAAATTGATTAAATCAAGGACAAATGGGGAGGCAAGTCACGTAGTAAGTAGCGGGGCGGGGGTGGGGATGCTTAACAGCAGTGACTCTTCCTGTAAGGGGTTGTGATGCTGACGCCTGACTTCCTCAGGGTAATAGAGAACTATTTGGGCTGTCAATTCTTAGGATGCAGTTGTATTTGCTTTGCCTTTTGTCTTGAGAGCTGGCCCACAGCAGGAGGTGTCTGTCTCCTCAGAGGTCACAAGATATCTGAACTTCTGCACTGGTTCCCTTGAGGGCTCAGCCCTGTCTGACTGCCTATAATATTTCTAACTAACTTAGCTGCCTATAACAAAATTTTAGCACACTAAAAATGGCAACTTGAGATTGATCAAGGGACCATTTATATGGATGTGAGATAAGTTGAGCATCCAGGGATGGTGAAGAGTCCTACTGCCAACAGAGGGAAAGTGGTACCACCTCTAGGCTCACTGGCATGGGGAAGGAGCTGTGGTTAAATGGAACACACCTGGGCCTGGCAGGAAGGGGTTAGGTTAGAAGAGTAGGACTCAGGCAGACGGGACAACCAGCTGGGTAGAATTGTCAGAGGTCATAAAACCCCACTGCTAACAGGTTTTTGAGAGGTTTCCCTATAAAAGAAGACATGCTCAAAAACAGGACCCAAAATGACCTGAGGACTAGGGCTACAGAGTGCTATACACAGGAACAATCAGAAAGTGATATTCTCAATTCTTCATTTTCACATAGGCACACCCAATCAAAAGACAGTGTTTCAGATCCCTCATTTACATCTGGAGAGAGGCCAAGCAAATTTTTCTATGGGAGAGCTTACATTTGGCATGAGCCCAAGTGAGTTTTTGATATGACAAATGCCCCACTGCTTATTGCATGAGGTGGAGGCTGACATAGGTATTTTGAATACTAAAGACCTCTTTCCCTTTATTCCCTGGGGCTTCTGTAAACCTTTACACCTGCCTTGTAAAGTGTACTTCCTTTTCCACTTTCAACAAATGTACACTGTTGGTGACTTTTCTGTGGGTATTGTCCAATTCTTTGGGACTTCAAGAACCTGGAGAAGAGCCCACCCATGCCCCCAAATCTGGTAAAAGGATGAGAGGAATAAGTATAACTTTCTCTCCTTTTGTCCTTTGAATTTCATGAAGCCAGGGGTAACGGTGACAGGTGATCCAGTCTAGCTTGTTTTTCATTGCTTTCCCCGTTATTTTCAGTCAAACAAGTCCAGCACACATCATAAATTCTCAGCAGATGTAGTCTGACCCATATCAATACATGTGCCATTAGTCCCCATCAAAATATTCGGTCCTCCCACACTGCTTCAAAGACACTTATCCCATCATTCTTGGCAATGTGTCCTTTCTGTAATTTTTTTTTTAAATGGGGTAATAGTTTTTATGGAGGCTGAGAGTATGATTATACTTTTTGTCTATATAATGAACTAGTTAGTAACATCCTCTAATGTTCCCTCCAGTTTCTGGGCCTCAGGCCTTTGACTCAAGGCAAAAAGTTAATGAAAAGGAAGAGAGAGAGAAAGGGAAAAGAAAGTTGACATACTATATATTATCTTACATACTTATCTGTATATTGAGCGAAAGCTCAGGGAATGTATTTTGTTGGAAGAAAAGAAAAAACATTTTATGAAATAAGTGATTGGTTTCTGGAAAAGCAAACCTTGCTAAAATAAATCTCAAGGGTTCTCTGTTTTCACAAAAGTTTACCTTGATTTGCTTGACATGCTCAGGTGGAAAGCAGCAGCACTGCAAACAGCACAGCATTCTTGATGGAGCTCAAGAATGCCGTGCCTGGCCGGGCATGGTGGTGCACGCCTTTAATCCCAGCACTCAGGAGGCTGAGGTAGGAGGAGCGTTGTGAGTTCGAGGCCAGCTTGGGCTACAACTCGAGCACAAGGCCGGCCTGAGCTACATAGTGTGACCCTGTCTCAAAAAACTAGGGCCGGGAGTTTGGTTCAGTCGCTTAAGTGCCTGTGTGACAGGTGTGAGGTTGTGAGTTCAATCTCTGGTGCTGCAAAAAAAAAAAAAAAAAAAAAAAGAATGCCATGACTGACAAAGTGAGAAGAATCTGGAGCTCAGGGAGGGATCCAGAAGGAAGGAGAGAAAGGAGGAAGTTGACACTTGAATTGTATTGTGGCAATGGTTGAAGGACTGTTTTATGGATGTCTAATATTCAACATTAAATTGTTTTCTCCCGAACTTCAGTAAAGTCTGCTTTAGGCAAAACACATGTGAGTAGTTCTCATTAAGTCCCAGTATTTGTGGAGTTTTGCAGCAAAAGCTCCAGCTCTGAGGGAGTCTCAGCAGACTGAGTTGAGTCACTTGTCTCAAAGCACTAGACCAGGAGACCAGCAGTGATGAAAAGCAGGAATAAGCTTTGAACAGCATGACCATGCTGGGAAGCACAAGGAGGTTCAAACTCCGTCTTTGAGGGGTTGACAGAAGCTTGGGGTTTTATAGACAAAGGCAGCAAAAGCTAAGCCTCAGGGGTTGCGTAGCTGGCAGCACAGATAATCCTGGTCAAGCTGTAGTCTGGGTGGTGGGTATCTCAGAATTGGGTCTGGGAGGACCTGAGAGGGACAACACTGCTTGCAGGGCCAATTCAGTTCCCACCATGAGATGACAGCTCCTGCTTTGGGGAAGCAGCCTCAATTTTAGTCATGGGATAATTGTTCCTATCATAGTGTGGTATGGGAGGCCTCTGCTTTTCTTGGAATCTAAGGTGGCTGCAGGTTAGGGCAAGGACTGGAAATTTCTAGGCATCTCTCCAGGAGATGTGGAACTATATGTTATAATCTAGATGTCACTGAAAATCCTGGAAATTAGTTACTCTTATCTTGGTGTCCTCAGTCTTGAGGAGGAAGAAATAGACTAGGTAAATTTAGGGCCAATAAACCTTATAATGCTCCTTAACCAATACCCACATATAGGACTGAGAGGGAAACTTTAAGATAATCAGGAGACATAAACAATGAAGGAAGAGATGCCAAGCTTTATCATGCTTTTAATTACCCACTAGGCATCTGCAGGACTGGCCCCTAAATCCTAGTGACACTAACAAGGAAATAATAAAGACCATTAGTAAACACACATAGGTATGATTTGTTGAGTGTTTAGTATGTCCTGGACATTTTACCAACAGATAGCTATACTGTCTATGTCACAGTAACCCAGTGAAATAGTTCTTATGCTCATGTCTAAGGTGAGGAGACCCAGGCTCAGAGAGGGTAAGAAACTCATGCAAGGGCACAGGGCCAGCACACTGCAGAACCAAGATTTGAAAACAAAACCCTAGTTCTTCTCATTATGCCACACCATTCCGTAAACCTTCCTGCACCTTCCTTATAAAGCTGTTGTCCAGTCTCTTAACTAAAGATCATTGACAAGTACCCCCATCCCCTCTAAGGCTGCTTGTTTCACAGTGAAAATGCTCCATGCTGAGTCAAATCTGTCTCCCTAAAGCTTCCACTTGCAAGTCTCCCATCTGTTTTCTGGGCTACCCAGAACAAACATCATTCTTCTTTCATGGAGGAGACTCAGAATACACTACCCCCAAAATACTCCTTTTTAGGCATTTGCATTATTTTGAGCTACAGGCTACTGAAAAAACAGGAAACTCAGGACAGGAAAAGCTATGAAAAAACAGGACACAAGTTGTTCTTTAGTAAAGGAAATTTCTATTTATATAAGAGATTTAAGTCTTGACATTTCTCTTCCTTTGTCTTGACATTTCTCAAAAAATTTACTATTTTTGTTGAAGCTGTCGTATACACATATATATTTCTAGATATAGACTGTATATATGTATGAATTCAAGGGCACTTTTTGAGAATTACTATTCTCTGGGTATCTCTGATGTGTATATGAAATACACATTAATAAATACGTTTGTCTTTCTGTTCACCCACTTGTAATAGGTGTCAGTTGTAAGGACTTATGAGGCTTGAAGAAAAAATTACTTTCCTCTACAACTCCTCCACTTACACATGTTTTCAGGTAATCAATATTCCTTCATGCTAAACATAATTTATTTGACTAATACAACCTAAAAAGGGGGAATCTCATCTTATTCTTCAGGTTTTGTTTTTGTTTTTACAACTCAAGACCTGATCACCATGGAGAAATGAAGTGTTACTCTCTACCAGTTATTGTTTTACTGCAGTAAACAGTAAAAACTTCATTGCATCTATGACATACCATATGGTTGTATGGGGAAACAGCGGTGGAAACAGAAGTGAGTTATAATAGTATCTGCGGCCTTTGTAGCTCTATGAGACTAAATCAGTGTTAGAAATTGTGTACTCCTGTGTTCACTATTTATAGAAACATGAACGGTGGAGCGGTGGGTGACCTTAAGAGGTCAGTTAAGAGAAGGGCAGACACAGCAGAGGGATGCTTTGGACACGCTAGTGACCGTGCTGAGGATGCCTGCAAAGAATGCAGCAAGTTGGGGTGCCAGTGCTCTTCGGGGGCTGCAGTTACCGTATATTCATGTACCAGTTTGGCAAGAGAGAGCGCCTGAAGCCCTCCAGGCCTGTTTTGTCACCTCCAAAACGTGGGGCTCGGCCGGGGACGTAGCAAAGCCCTGAGTTCAACCCAGCACAACACACACACACACACACACACACACACACACACACACACACACACACACGCGCGCACGCGCGCGCGCGACGGTAACGTGGGACCTGTGCGCCGGCTCAGGGACGCGCTCTCAACTGGACATCAAGGGGAGGGCGGTCTGGTCCTAAACGCCATGGGCTGCTGAGGCTGGGAGGGAAGCGAAAAGAAAAGGGGGGGGGGCAAATTAAGGATAAAATGGAAACAAAGCTTATAAATAGGGAGGGGAAAATGGGTTGAAGGGAGGAGAGGGGATTGGGGCAAAAAATAAAAAAGAGGAATCAAAAAATCAAGTGCAGGTACAAATTCCCTACGATGAACATGATCATCAATTATGTCTAAAATGTACCAATAAATTTAATTATAACAAAAAGGAAGGAAGGTGGGCTCTGTTACAAAAGTGCTCGGGAAGAGGGTGTACCACACCGTAGGTCGGACAAGAATGCCTGGGATGTCGAAGGCCACCCACGGTTTCCCACCAGCTGGAGAGGCGCATCCGCAGCTCGGCTCCACCTCCACAGGGTGGAGCTACGTCGCGCGCACCTTCCCGGCCTCCGTCCTTCTCCCGACTCCACCCAGGGGCGGGGCCGCGGCCCTGACAGCGTTGCCGGCCCCAGCGGCCAGCCACGTCCCTCACGTACTGTCGGCCACGGCGCCGAGCGGCAAGCTGGGCCGGGGACTTAGCTCCTCCGGCCGGGCTCGGCATGAAGCTTACGCGGCTGCTGCGCGGGGTCGCCTCGGCCCGCCCGGGGCCTGGTCCGCGCGCCACCCACCCCAGCGCCAGCCGCAGCGTCGCCTCAGACTCGGGCACCGGGCCCGCGTCCGACCGAAGCGTTCCGGGCCAGGTGGATTTCTACGCGCGCTTCTCGCCGTCGCCGCTCTCCATGAAGCAGTTCCTGGACTTCGGTGAGTGCCGCCCGGCTGCGGGCCTTTGTGTGCCGCCCGAGGCTAGGAACTGTGGCCCACGCTCAGCCCCTCAACCCGTTCCTGGCTGCTCCCCCGCACCCTAAGCGCTTGCTGCCTCCCTTGAGGTTGCTGGCGCGCGCAGGCCGGGCCAATAACGGCACGTGTGGCTTTTTACCCTGTGTTGTCGAAAAATAAAGCCGGAGGGGCGCAGGCAGAATGAAGTCCCCGCCATGGCACGCGTGTGCGCAGGTGCGCGTTCGGTACCAGGCCCCACTGGAGAAGCTGAGCTCCACCGAGAGCCTGGGTGTCGCCTTCGGACTCAGCAGAGTGATGGTAAATGCAATCGTACGATGATTGCATAGAATTGGCACGCATGCTGCTAGGAAAAGCAAGTTATCACTGGCCCAGTGTTTCTTTAGAATGTTTCCTTGACAGTGCCATAAGAGCGTTTTCATCAACAGTACATTTGTTTCAGCAGCAGCACATACCTTTTGAGCATGTATAAAGTGCACGAGTACAAGGGGCTGTGGAATTTACCACTTCGCACCTTGATTTCGTCTGGAACAGATTGCAGAAGGAATTGCAGAGTTAGCCACTGACTTCGACTTCTCATATGCGGGTGATGGGGGGAGTACTCTTACCTACACTCAAAGTCTTTAAGTTCGAGTGCAAGTTATCTTCTCCATGGTAAGTGCTATCAGGTCACAAACATTGCTAGTTGACTTGAAAGATAACAGCATGGCAGGCAGCTTTATTAATTAATTTTTTTTTTATTTTATGGAAAGGCAGCTTTATTTTAAAACTGGATTATAGTGGCAAGGTTTGGGGATTTTTTTGTTTTTTGCTTTTGTTGTTTTCAGCTCAAAGTCCTTGATTTTGTTTTTACTTTAAAATGAGTATAGCGTAGTGAAGGACCTAATTTAACTGTTCATAGCATGCCATTAAACTTTTTTAAGAGAATGTTTTTCTTTATTGCTATAATTCCTCTATTGATAGTCTAGTTTTTGCTAAGGTTGTGTCTGGTAAAGCAACAAGACTGAATTAGACCAAAATGAGTTGGTGAAGTAATATGACTTTGGTTTAGCTTTAAGTGAAGCTTCTATGTGCAGTTTATATCTAGTCTGCTTAGTATCCTGACACATAGTGGAGATAGGGCCAGGTGCCCTTTTAGCAGTCAATTGAGTAGGCGTTCCTTGAAGATGGTTAAAGTACAGACATTGGTTTTGTTTTGTTCTTGGTTTTGTTTTTTCTTTCTTTCTGTTGCTTGAAATCTTTTCTCTGCACTTATTCTTTGCTTGTGGAAATCAGTACTAATGGTGCTATATGGCAAATTTTCCATTGCACAGGTCAAAGTTTCCCTGTGTCTTAGATAGGTGTTCACTTTTTATAAACCTAATGTTAGGAAACAGACTTTTTCAATGATAGCAGCGACAGGGTACATAGGACCAGCTTTTTCAGGTTCTGCTATTGAACCCTGCGTCTTACTCAGACATGCTCAAGTCATCTTAGTTTTAAGATAGAGTGTAAGGATGGAAGGGAAACAGGAGACTCTTTTATTTTTTGCTTGTAATATTGGGGATCAAACTCAGTACTTTTGCACTGAGTTGAGTTACATCCCCAGCCCACCATCTCTTAATTTTTTTAGTTTTTGACAGTCTCTTTCTTAAGTTGCTCACTCTAGGCTGAGCTTTGTGATCCTCCTGCCTCAACCTCCCAGAGTATTGGGATTACAGGCATGCCCTGGTAACTGAGCCCACAATGCCCTGCTGAGCATACCTTAATTGCAGTGGAGAGCCATTAGGTTATCAGGAATTTGGAAGGTCATTGTGATTTACATTAACTTTAGAGATTGTCTTATCTCTCATGTCTTTCAGGCCTGGCCTTAGGGTTTGGGTTAGTATCTTTGCTTCTTGGTCTCTTCTGGTCATTGTGGTGGTCATATCACTGGATTTGCCAGGTTAACTCCTGTATATCTCCTTCTTTTCTGGCTTCTGTTGCATTATAGCTTCTACTTAACTACTGTTTCATTTTCAGGATCAGTGAATGCTTGTGAAAAGACCTCATTTATGTTTCTTCGGCAAGAGTTGCCTGTTAGATTGGCAAATATAATGAAAGAAATAAGTCTTCTTCCAGATAATCTTCTCAGGACGCCATCTGTTCAGCTGGTACAAAGCTGGTAAGATTCTCACGTCTTGTTTACAGTTTTTATGGAACTGTGGACTTTACTCATGGTTAAAGTGAATGCTTCTTTTACTTTTCAGGTGAAATCTTAAAGTAATGGCAGTAATCTTCTGCTCTGTGTGTGTGTCTGTGTGTGTGTGTGTTTGGCTTATGCATTAGCTAGGATTGTTCTCTCAGTCCTAGAGTTTACCACTTCTTAGTTTTGAAAAAAACAGACCTACATAAAAATATAAACAGTAAATTTAAGATTTGTAATTAAGTCTGAAGGGATGTTATATTTTGATATAAGAAAAATATATGCCATTTGATGGTGGATATTTATACATATTACCTTTAATTGTTTCAGAACCCTGCTCTATAAGCAGCATTAACTCTATTTTATAGATGAGGAAACTGAGACACCTGAAGGTGAAGTCCGTTGCCTAAGGCTAGTGTACACCACTGATATTGGAGCTAGGATTCAGACCCTTATTTGTCTGTGTCTGTTTTACCATACTGTCGTGGGATTGATGAAATATATTTAAGTGTATACATATTTTTTATACACTGAATTTATTTTATTGAAGTGTACCTTTTAGAAGTTGCAAAAGTTAAAACTTTTATTCCTGTTTTTCTAATATTTGTATTGGATTTCATCACGTTATTTAAATATGTACACACAGTATGTACTGATCATATTTTGTCCATTTTAAGACACATAGTACTTACTGGAATAATATAGAAACTGATTTTTCCCACAAATTATAGGAAGGATTTTAAGGATGTGCATTCGTAAGTGACCACCTATTTACAGCTGTTGTTAATACCATTACATTAAAAAAGTATTGTTTTGCACACTGTAAATTAAAAGAAAGAAGCTGGGCAGAATTAAGTCTTACATGGAAAATTTTTACTAGAAGACATTTCCTAATTATGATTCATGAAGATATAATTTTCCTTTTGTGGGCTGTAGAGTTTGTGAGAGAAGCTGTTCTAACATTAATTTTAAAAATGAATGAGAGAAGTATGATTGCTATGTGTATGATAATCAGATTCTATCTAGTCCAAATATGTAGCAATTATAAATGTGGCTTAGGTGAGAGGCATTGTTTTGGAGATTGATGGAATATGAATAAGAAAATACAATTTTCTAAGGAAACTTTTTCCAGTTTTTTAAAATTATAAATAGCATACGCTGTTTTTAAAAATCTGATCTTGTCTAGAACAGGATACGTATTCAGAACTATTTTTTAAGTTAAGAGCAGAGCATACTTATTTTTGACTGTGAAGAGATTATTGAGGGTTAAAGTAGAATCACAGCTCCTGGAGTCACTTGACTTGGAATGCAGGGAGGCTTGCTGCTTGTCAGAAATAGCTTTCTAAACTAACATATGGCTTTACAGATTTTAAAATTACTTTCATTGACCCCAGATGCCCAATAAATTAGGACAGTTGCAGATAAAGTGCTTACAGACAAGCCAGGCAAGACTTAAACTGTTGAAGAAGGTAACTGAATGGTGGGGAATTTTTAGCTCTGGCTCCTGTAGTGGCTGGATGACCTTGAGAAAGTCACTTGGCCTTTTGTGTGATTACAGACAAACTGGGCAAGACTTACACTGTTGAAGAAGGTAACTGAATGGTTGGGAGTTTTAGCTTTGGCCTCTGTAGTGGCTGGATGACCTTGACAAAGTCACTTGGCCTTTTGTCATTTTTGTTACCTTGCATTGTTACATCAGAATGTTACACATTTATTGGACTGTCTTTTAAGGGAATGGCAATAATTCATTTTTTTAAACATGATTTTGATCTGAAAATAGTGTACATTAAAAGTTCTTTTGTTGTACTTCATTACCTTGGATGGTAAGGTACACTGAACACCTACGTTTTCATGATTATTGTACTTTTATTCAGTTCTGTTTAAAAGAACCATGTGATGTATTGCAGAATTTCAGTAAATCTTCATTGACTAAACATAAACATCTAAAACTATGGTTTTAACCTACCCTCTCTTTAAAACTTTTGAGACAGGGTCTTGCTGAATCACTAAGTTGCTGAGGCATGGACAAACTCATGATCCTCCTGCCTTACCTCCCTCTCTGCTGGGATTATGGATATGAAAAATTAAAGTTAGATTCTTAGAGCCAGGTGGACCAGCCTCCTCATTTTACTGAGACTGAGACAAGCCATTTGTCTAAATGATACAGTGGTGACAGATTCAATTCTCATAATAATTGTTATTTATACCATAACATATAATAGAGTTTCAAAGATTTAAAAACTAGTTTAGGATAAAGAGTTTAAAATTCTGACATCAGTTTGACCTGTACTTTTAAAGAAAAAAATACACTTCTGCTTTGTGCCTGAGATTTGGCTTAAAAATAAATGGGTGTAAAAATCCTACTTTACTCTCCAGAGGCTAAGGGAGGAGAATTGCTGTGAATTTGAGTTCAGCCTATACTACATAGGAGACCCTGTCTTAAAAAAAAAAAAAAATCCATTTCAACCATAATTTATAGCAGTATTCTAAGTTAAAAATTATAAACTGTTTAAAATAGCTTTTGAGCTAATTTTCACAGTATTAAACTTTTGGACTATAAAAGATCAAAGTTAACCTTTTGATTTGTATCTTAGGTATATCCAGAGTCTTCAAGAGCTTCTTGATTTTAAGGATAAAAGTGCTGAAGATGCTAAAGCTATTTATGAGTAAGTACGTTAGTTTTCTATTCTGAACAGAATTACTGTGTCTTTTAAGCACTATATAAAAATGTAAGTGTATTAAGATGAACAGGGTTACTATTCCAAACAGAATTTTTATACCTTTTAAACATTATATAAAAATGTAAATACGTTAAGTTTAAACCTGCTATTGGACCACATTAGAGAAATTGATTAGTTTTTAAGGTCCCACTACTTCAAGCAAACAGCAGTATATGTATTTATATAAATGATTCATGGTCCCTTTTACTATAAGTCAAAGTTCAAGTGTGGTGATCCATGAGAATCCAGAGGTGACAAGAATGCCACTTGAACTGTAAACCTGGAGAGTATATGCCTCTTCCATTGGACAACCCCCCTCAGCTCCTGTTTGTCTTTTCCATATGGAAATAGTGGGCAAATCATCAGTTTTTCTGTTTTTAAAGAAATCTACAAGTCTAGGTTTTTAATGTGAAAGTCCCAATTTTAAAAGATTGGCAACTAATGACAGTCCTTTTGTCATACTGAAGGGCTCTAAAAACATGCCAGTGGGTTTCCGTGACTTGTGATCTGTAAGATAATGTATATAACATAATATAATTTCATAATCAGCATACTGGAGTTGATTGATAGGCCAAGTGGTCATCTCAGGCGGTTACGTACTTATTCCAGTGAGTGTTGCTCACAACAGAAAGGCCACCTCTTGTCCTCAGAATGTTACACATCTATTGGACTGTCTTTAAAGGAAGTGATAACACTTCATTTTTTAAACATGGTTTTGGTCTGAAAATAGTGTACGTCAAAAGTTTGTTTTGGGCCTAGGTGTGGAGCAGACTACATGAGTGTTGTCATGTAGTGCTTAAAATAATGCATTTGTGCCCAAGGAAAGTAAGTGTCTTGAGGTCATGTAGTTAGCAAGAGGTGGGACTAGGATTTGGACTGAAGCAGCCTTACTTAAAAGTAAATATTAGAACCCTCTGTAGAAGTGATACAACATTCTGAAAACAGTCACTCAAAGCTGAACCTAGAAAATAGACAGTTTCACAGAATAATCGTTGTTTTTAGGAGATGGAATGAAGTACTGGAATTATAAATTTGTTATTTTCAAGGAATTTTGTTGTTTGCATTTTGGTTTAACTGTTTGGTTTTGAAGGTAATTACAAGGTAGGAATTGCAGAAATGTTTTCAGTAATGAGAACATTGGAATAAGTTAATAGTCCTCAGGATACTGACTCTACCTAGGAAAGTACTCATTGGAAATACAAATTTTGATTGGTAGGTGTCTTGGTTACTTTTACATTTCTCTTGCTGGTGTGACAAAATTCCTGACACCCAAAATGAAGGAAGGAAAGGCATATTTATCTTACAGTTTTTGGAGATTTCAGTCCATAATCAGCTGTTTCCAAGGCAGGGTGGCATGGCAGTGGGGCAACACTTAAAAGCAGCAGGCAGAGCTAAAAGCAGCCAGCTGAACAGGTATGAAACAAGCTTTTTCTCCTCCCTTATAGTGTATGCAGACCACCCCCCACCCTCAGGGCAGATGTAACACTCACAAAATCTCTTTGCCTGGCTCTTGCACAGGATGAGGATATTTACAAAGTAAGAACCCTGGCTCCCTGCTGAGTCAGTTAAACTTCCTCCTCAAGTTGACACAATGTAGCAACCATAACAGTATGTGAGGAGACCAGTTTTCTTCATAGTTAAAGCTTGTTTCATCTTTTATTTGGTTCTTTAAATCATCCACTGTTTTCCTCCTGACAGCATGAGAAGGCAGTATGACTTGAAAAGGTTTTTTTTTCAGTAAAGTAGATACTTTTTCTCTCCTGGTTTGTAAACTTAGAGGATAAATGAAATTAGGATTCTTTTGTTATTTTTCTGTTCTAAGGGTGATTTCTCTGTATCCCAAAGTGAAGTGCTTTATTGGCTCACTCATCTTGATTACTTACAGAGCATGTCTTCCTTAGAAGCCAGTGTTCTGCCTTCCTTTATGCAGGATGTTCCTGGAATGGCATCTTCACAGTGAATGCTTGAATGGCCTTGGTTGAGAATGGCTGAAGAAAACTCTTCGCATATTTTTGATTTTGTTGTGTGACAGTCTTACTGTTAAGAGTCTGAAACTTAAATTTTGAAAGTTTTCAGAGGTCCTTATACCTTCAAGGATTTGGCATGTTTTATGATATGAAATATAATTAAGTACACAGAAGACATGCACTGATGTTCCTTTTATTGAGCTAGGGACTTGTCTTCTAAGTTTGACTAAGCTTATATTTTAGTATTAAAATCTCTCGTCAAAATATTTGGCTCTTTGTACAAACAGGTTTGTTTAGCTTTACAGATACTGTGATACGAATCCGAAACCGACACAATGACGTCATTCCCACCATGGCCCAGGGTGTGATTGAATACAAGGAGAGCTTCGGGGTGGATCCTGTCACCAGCCAGAATGTTCAGTACTTTTTGGATCGATTCTATATGAGTCGCATTTCAATTAGAATGTTACTCAATCAGCACTGTAAGTGTCCTAAGTCAAAGGAGAAAGATAACTAAAGTGTTGATGTATTTTAAATTTATTTAGAAAATTTCCCTTTAGAAAGAACATTAAGTTTTACTTTTTTTTGTGTGTATTAAGAAAAATAAGTAGATTGCCATGCAAAGGAGTATTTTTATTAACTGTAAAATGGCATATTTATGCTTAAGGAAAACAGTTGTTTTATTTGGCACCATTTGGAGAAATAATATATATGGAAATGACAGGTAGATTCATTTTGTGTTTTTTATCTTTTACTAGCTTTATTGTTTGGGGGAAAAGGAAGTCCGTCTCATCGAAAACACATTGGCAGCATAAATCCAAACTGTGATGTAGTTGAAGTTATTAAAGGTAAACACATTTCTCCTTTCCAAAAGGATGCAAAAGTTAGAATTATTGAGTATTGTTTCTTGTAGTACAACTATTTGTACTACTACATGTATAATGAGATAACGTATGAGGAGCAAATATATGGGTTGGAAAAGCCCTTTGTAACATGTATTGTGCCGTATGTATAAGGTGAATGTTTTATGGTTAAAATTATTAGGAAAAGTTTTGTGATACTGTTGGACTATCTGTTCTTTTAAAAAATTCATCTCTACTCTCCCATTTCTAATTCCTTGCAGCAGTCTTTTGCTTATTTTTCTTAATAACTCGTAACTGTTTGCTTTACATATTTTCACTCTTTTTTCTGTTTATACCACACGTATATATAGATGTACAAATTGTTATTACATTTTTTTGTTTTTAGAAAATGGGGTGCTTTGTATAAGTTTGCAGACATCTTACCATCTCAGTACATTTGAATATAAAGTCAAGTTTTTGAGTGACTGTGTAGAGTGTATCAGTATGTATTAATCTATTCTCCGCTGCACACTTATTTTTTTTCTGTTGCCAGTAATACTGTAGTGAGCATCTTTAAATATATGCTGATTATTGCTGGTATTTTATAAGGCAAGATTCTTAGAATTAAAAACATTCAAAGGCATTGAAAATTTTGATACTTCAAAGAAATTTCAAACAGTATGTCTCTCAAAATTTGATGCATATATTGTAAATATTTTCTTTGCTGTTTTTCTTTTGACATGTTTATAGTATCTTTTCCCATATAATGTTTTTAGTTTCTTATAGTTGTAATCTTCCATTTTTCTTGTTATTAGGCTGCTAGGCTTTATCTTGTTATTTTTAGAAAGGTCTGTCTCAAACTAAGATCACTGAAGTATATTTTCTTCTGTAGGGAGTTTAAAATTTTTATTTGTTAATGCTATCGCTATCTCAACACATGAAGGAGAAGTACATTTATTTAATGCTTTTTTTGTTTGTTTTAATTCACACTAGATGGCTATGAAAATGCTAGGCGTCTGTGTGATTTGTATTATATTAACTCTCCTGAACTAGAACTTGAAGAACTAAATGGTAAGCTTGATGTCTTTTCCTCAATGACTAGTGTAATGACTACCTGAAAAGAAATCATAAGAGAACTTAGATTTATTTTGATAGGAAAGTACATTTTCATCAACTTCTTCACAGGACTTGAATGCGGAGGAAGAGCAATGTTGTTAAAAAAAAATTATATATATATATTTTTTTTTTTTTGAAGGCAGCTGTGCTCACCACTATACCACCAATGCCACATTATATATATATGTGTATATATATATATATTTGGAGTCCTGATGAAAAACATTTTTTTCTGTTCTATTTTCCTTATTTTTAATTGATAATGTTGATTGTTTGCTTAATTTTGGTTTTCTGGATAGTCACAGAAAAAATGATGCTAAGAAGATTGACTTTGGTTTTTTTTAGAGATGGGGTCTCACTCTACAGTTAAGGCTGGTTTTTAATTCACTGTGTAGCCCAGTCTAGCCTTGAACTCACAGCAGTCCTCCTCCTCAACCTTCTAAATGCTGGGATCACAGGCGTGTGCACCCATGCCCACTTAAAATTGTTTGACTTCTATGTATACTTCAGTAATGTAAGGCTTACCCTTTTTTCTATTTCCTGAGTCTCAAGTCATTTTTTATTGTTAAGGAAGTGAAAAGACTGAAAATGTAAAAAAGAGGAAAGAAAACAGATCCTCATCTACTTGAAGATCTGTTTCCGTGGTTGTCTTTTCATTCTGATTAGTGCCTTTTAAACAAAAAGAGTTCTAGAGATCTAGAAAGGAGATTGATAATCTTAATGTTTTACCTAGAGGTATGGTAGTTTGACAGAGGGAAAAGGTTAAGATGATACTTTTCCAGGGGTTCGGGGTATGGTTGTATCTGTGTTTGAAATTGAGTCCATCCCCAGCCTTTTTTTATTGTTATTTTTTAAATTTTGGGATGGGGTCTCGCTAAATTGCTAAGTGTCCCAGGTTGGGCTTAAATTTGCAATTCTCCTGCCTCAGCTCCTTAGAGTGCTGGGATTAGAGGTGTGTACCACTCTGCCTGGTTAACATGATATTTTAAGAAGGTGGTAGGAAGAATAAAATCATAAAGAAGCTTTTACTAAGCTGTATTCTGGACTTCAGAGTGGGAGAGCAGTAGAAACTACCCAGTTGAAAATAGAATTGCTAAAAAGAATCACAATGCACAGTTGGTAGTTTGAGAACATGAACTGCTATGGGCAGTTTCCAGTAGTCCCATTTGTGTTCCCAGGAAAGAGTTTATTCATAGGAGAGTTTTTTATTGGTTGTATTTAGTATTGATTTATTGGTTAAATTATTCAAAGTATGATGAGACTCATCCCTTTGCTGTATTGTGGATCTATTCTGCATACACACAGCCTACCTTTCCCCACCCGCAATGGACTCTAATATTTGAATGTAGAACTAGTATCCCTTGAGAAATGGATGGCAGTTTAAAATTTTTTTGTTTTGTTTTTTTGAGACAGGGTCTCGCTATGTCGTTAGGCTGGCGTTGAGCTTACGTCAGACCTCTTGCATCATCCTTTTGAGTGCTGGGATCACCAGGGTGTGCCACCACACCAGCTAAATTTTTTTAAACTGAAATAAAATATACAACATTCCATCCAGGTGAAAGACACAGCAATTAACTTTTTAAAAAAAATGTATTAATGTGAATGAGATTGAATTTACTTGTCTTTGGAAAGTAAGATTCCTAACTAAATATTGAGTATCATTTAAAATACTTACCATTATGGAGAGGAATGGGAGGATGTGTTGTTTAAATTGTTTACGCCAGATTGTGAGAAATGACCGCAGGCTCTGGTCTTTCTCAGTTAAAATTGTTTGTAAGTGTGGGGTTCAAACACTAATACAGTGAAGAAATGGTGTGGCAGTTCTTCCCAAATGATACTGTCCTTCATATTTAATGTTTTCTTTTCATCACTACACAATTTATTCTTAAAAATGCTTTACGCACCATCTCTCTGTACTTTCATATTTTTCTCTTCTGCTCTGTAGCAAAATCACCAGGACAACCAATACAAGTGGTTTATGTACCATCCCATCTCTATCACATGGTGTTTGAACTTTTCAAGGTTTGTAAAATAGTATTACATAACCTTTATCAGTCCTTTCTGAGGATAGCAATCTGCCTGAAAAGTCAGGTATTCCTCTGGGAGCTGTTTCATTCCTTATGTCACACTGCTACAGAATAGCCTTCCATCTGTATGGTTGGGCACCTCCATGTGCTGAGCTCAGGCTTCCCACCACCCTATAGGACTGGGATTGAACCCCCCTTTGCACTGAGCTATACCCCTAGCACTTTTTTTAATCTTTTGTTTTGAGACAGGGTCTCACAGAGTGACTAAGTTGCCCAGACTGGGCTCAAAGTCCCAAACCTCCTACTTGAGTCTCCCAGAGTTCTGTGGTTACAGGTGTACACCCCCACACCTGGCTAAGCTCAGGCTTTGAAGTCACATTGACCTGGGTTTGAATCTCACTTGTGTCACTTAACATATATGTGACTTTGGGCAAGTCACTAAATCCCTCAGAACCTCAGTTTCCTCTTTTGTTAGACCAGTAAAGTGCTACCCAGGGTTATTTATAAAGATTGAAGCTGGGCATGGTGGCGCATGCGTGTAATCCCAGCACTTGGGAGACCGAGACAGAAGGATTTCCATGAGTTTGAGGCCAACCTGGATTACATAGCGAGAACCTGTCTCAAAAAAAAAAAAGTTGGGAATAGCATACTAAGTGTCTGAAACAGAGGTAGCACATTATGGGTGCTCAAAAAAGTTATGATGGTATTTTTATAAACATTTAAAACAGTGATTTCCACCTTTCTACCTGTGGGCCCCACTGATAAACATGCCTTTTTTTTTTCTTTTAAGAAAGTCATTCATATTGATTTACAGGGCTTCTGAATTGTATTTGCTTTTTATGACATATTTTGAAAACTAAAATTATATAGCTATTGTTGACAGTATTTGTTTTTTCCCCTCTAATGATGCTTACTGGTTGGGCAATGAGTGGCATAGGTCTGTTTGACTGAAAACAGCTGCTCTAAATCAGAAACCTGTAGAGTCATATTTTAGTCACTGTGTCTTCAACCAGCAGCAAATTAGGAGAAGAGGTGGCTTTCCATTTGACAATGTAAAAGAGAAATGCACGGAAACTGACTGAATACCTCAGAAAAACAAAAATTAAGAATACTGTTATTGTTCTAAGATGGCAAGAATCTAACACCTTACAAAAATCTATCAGAATGATTAGTGATTGAATTTAAAGTGTTAAAATTAACTTTTTCCTTAAAATTTCAATCACATAAAGACCTCGTGCCCTGTAATAGTGAATAAAAGTGTTCCATAATCTTTAACATACTTTACATAATCCCTGTAACAGTGGCTTGCCTCTAGAACCTGATTTTAAACTGCTTTGGTAGAGATGATGCAGACTCCTTGTGAGGTCTTTCCAGTCTTGAGTGATGTGCAAGGGCCACACTCTTGTTTCTAAATTCAATCCTGACTTTTGCCTTTTCAGTTGCTTTTTTTTTTTCCTTTTTTTTTCTTTTTTCTTTTTTCTTTTTTTTTTAATAGTGCTGGGATGGAACCCAGAGACTGAAACATGCTGGCAAGTGCTCTAATGCTCAGCCATATGTACCCCTGCCTAGCAGCTGCATCTAGTCTTTGCTTCTACTCCAGTACTGTGTGTCATATTGTTATTGTTTAATGCTTACAATGTGTTGCCACTGCATACCTCATATCCTTTGGAAATTGGTCAAAATAGTTTTACAGTGTAAATACTGTTAATTTCAAATTAGCATAAATGATCATAAGTCCATTGCTATTAGTACCATATGGGAAAATTTTTTCTTAAAGAATTTCATAACAGTCTGATTCTTTAAAAATAGAGTTGAAGATTACATTTTCAAAATAAGTTTTGTCCATTATCAAAATTGTAAAGTGGACAGATTTTTTTTTTCTTAAGTACTTCAAGTACTGGTAAAATTGTTCAGAAGTTTACTTTTGGAAAATATACAGAATTTAGTTGGCCCCTGAATCAGTACACCATATTCCTCACTGCTCCCCACATCGTCTCAGTTCTTAATCATGACTCTTTAACTATAGATATAAGAATTATTATCCTTGAACTGAGGCTGTGGCTCAGTGGTAGAGCTCTTGCCTTCAATGCACAAAGCCCTAGGTTCGATCCCAGCACCACAAAAACAAGAATTATGATCCTTTAGTGTATTTCCTTCAAATTTTCAAAAAAATTTAAATTCACATGATGCATATATATTTGAAAATTATAATTAATTTCTTTCTTTTAAAAAGTTACTTTTAACGTAACTCTAATGTATTTCAGAACGCAATGAGAGCAACTATGGAACACCATGCAGACAAAGGTGTTTATCCCCCTATTCAAGTTCATGTCACACTGGGTAACGAGGATTTGACTGTGAAGGTAAACTTTTTAAAATTGATATACAGGCATGCATGGATAATCACACGTATAATTTCTAAAAGACAGTTCATTCTCAGAGGAAAGAAATCTAGTCTCTAATATATAGTAAGCACATTGCTTCATTTAGTTGGCCAGTTACAGAATTATCTCCTGAATCTATTTCTATTTTGGTCCCTAATCCAAGTAAATCCTAGAAACAAACAATTTAGCAGTAATCCTAATAGCAGCTATGATAAGTAAAATCTAAAATATTTGGGTATTTGTAGTGTGATGAAAGAATCAATAGTTTTTCATTTTTAAACATTACTTTTCCTTCTTCTTTTACTTTTTTTTTTTTTTTTTTTGCGGCACTGGGGATTGAACTCACAGCCTTGCGCTTGCCAGGGCAGGCACTTAAGCTGCTAAGCCAAACTCCCCAGCCCTGGTTTTTTGAGGCAGGGTCGCACTATGTAGCTCAGGCCGGCCTTGCGCTCGCGTTGTAGCCCAAGCCAGCCTTGAACTCACAACGCTCCACCTACCTCAGCCTCCCGAGTGCTGGGATTAAAGGCGTGCGCCACCACGCCCGGCTCTTCTTCTTTTACTTTTATCACTTTTGGTTCTCATAACTGCTCATTAGTTAGGAGCACAAGTAATTTTATCTTCACTTTGATGAGGGAACTGAGTGATTAGCTTGGAGTCATACAGGGAATAAATGCCATGGGATGTGAAATCTACCCTTTGACCCTAGTGGCAGTTTAAGAATATGATGGTGTTTCTCTTAAAATAAAGTGAAAAAAGTAAAAATCAAATTTGTTGGTTCCTATCCATTTATAGGCCTCACTTCTTAGAGATAATCCTTTAATTATGTCTTGTGATAGTTAAGGTTGTATTTCTGAGTAGTCTTCTAATATTGCTATTTTTGAAATTTTCACATTTCAAATAGCAAATATTAGCTCTAAACAGAAGCTGAGGAAATTAAAGCACCCAAGGTGTCAAGTAGTGTGTGTGATCCCCTTCCCCCACCCAGCCCCAAGTACCATGTTATTCCATGCACTATTTTCTTAGTATTGAAGTTTATACATAGACTTACAGGTTGAAAATAATCTTGCAGAATTTTGAAAGCACCTGCTGCTGTTCCATTTCTTTAAAACATGCAATTCAGTGGCTTTTAGTGTTTCATAGAGTTGTGCAGCTATTACTACTGTCTAATTTTAGAACATTTTTATCACTCTCAAAGATTTCAAAACCCCTGAATAGTCACTGTTTTCCTCTCTTCCCAGCCCTTGGCAACCACTAATCTACTTTCTCTCTATGGATATCCCTATTCTGGGCATTTCATCTAAATATAATTTCACATAATTGTAGTGTATCTTTTGTGACTTTTATCATTTAGTGTAGTGTTATATAGCATGTATCAATAGTTGTTTTTGTGGATAGTACTCTGTTAGGTGCATATAACATTTTGGTTATACATTTCTCAATTGATGGACACTTACTTCGTTTTTATTTTTTGATTATTGTGAATAACATTGCTGTGAACATGTTTAAGGTTTTGTGTGAACATAATGTTTCTGTTCTCTTAGGGATGTATGTAGGAGTTGAACTGCTAAACCATGTGTAGCTCTGTTTAACATTTGAGGAACTCCCAAATTATTCTCCAAAGTGACTGCATCCTTTTGCATTCCTATCAGCAATCTTTGAATGTTCTGGTTTTTTCATATCCTTTTCAGTACTTGTTATTCTTTGTCTTTTTAGTATAGCCTTTTATCTTTTATTTATTTATTTATTTATTTTGGTACCGGGGATCAAACAATATAGCCATTTTTGTGGGTGTGAAGTAGTATCTGATTGAGGGTTTTGAGTCACATTAATACTAGACTGATATTGAGTGTCTTCATTTACTAACTGACCTTTTATAAATGTATTTTTTTCAAGGAAGTGTGAATTAAGATCCCTTGTCCAGTTGTAAGTGAGCTATTTGTTTTTTGATATTTGAGCCATAAGAGTTCTCTCTACATATGCATTGTATATAAACACATGTATGTATGTTTGTGTATATACATATTTATACATACACTTAGTGGATATTAGTCCCTAATGAGGTATATGTTTTACAAGTGTGTTCTAGCCGAGTGTGGTGGTACACGCCTTTAATCCCAGCACTCAGGAGGCTGAGGTAGGCGGAACATTGGGCTACAACGTGAGCAAGGCCGGCCTGAACTACATAGTGCGACCCTGCCTCAAAAAACGTAGGGACAGGAGTTTGGCTCGGTGGCTTAAGCACCTGCCTGGGAGGCGCGAGGTTGTGAGTTCAGTCCCTAGTACTGACAAAAAAAAGTGTGTTCTTCTATTCAATGAATTTCTTCTCACTTTTTTTTTTTTTCGGTGTGACCCTGGGGGACTTGACAGTAATT
The DNA here is from genome assembly GCA_004363535.1 of Dasyprocta punctata. NCBI lineage: Eukaryota > Metazoa > Chordata > Mammalia > Rodentia > Dasyproctidae > Dasyprocta > Dasyprocta punctata. The sequence continues at coordinate 46,076 of RJWM01003036.1, read as the reverse complement.
TTTTTTTTCTTCTTGAGATAGGGTTTCACTGTGCAGTTCAGGCAGTGTGCTCACAGTGATTCTCCTACCTCAGCCTCCCAAGTGCTGGGTTTACAGCTGTGTGCCACCACACCCAGATTGACAGTGCTTTTTGAAGCACAAAGTTTTTAATTTTGAAAAAGTGCAATTCTATTGTTATTCTTTTAATTGTTTGTACTTTCAGTGTTACAGCTAAGAAATCATTGCCTGCTAAAAATATCAAAAACTTATGCTTATGTTTCCTTCTAAGCTCAGAGTTGTAGCTCTGACCTTTAGGTTTTTGATCCATTTTGAGTTAATTTTTACATATGGTTCAAAATGGAGGTTCATCTTCATTCTTTTGTGTGTGGGTATCCAGTTCTCCCCATTTGTGGAAAAATTATTCTTTCCTCATTGAGTTGTTTTGTCACCATTGCCAAAGAGCCATTGCTCATAAATATATAAGGTTTAATTTCCAGGTTCTCAATTCTGTTTCATCAAGCCGTGTCTCTCCTTGTACTAGTACTTATTCCTGTGTTGATTATTGTAGCTTTAAGTTTAGAAATTGGTTAAGTATGTGTCTTGCAGCTTCATTTTTTTTTGTCTTCTTCTTTTTCAAGATTGTTTTGGCTATTGTGGGCTACCTGCATTTTCATTTGAAATCTAGAATCAACCTGTCAATTTCTATAAAAACACCCGCTAGAATTTTGGTGGGCATTAAGTATCACCATGTTATTTTTCTATTCTATGAACCCTAGGTATCTTTCCCCTTATTTAGATCTTTAAAAATTTTGTCAACGACGTTTTGTGATTTTTTACTATACAGTCCTACATATCATTTATGATCTTTTGCCTAAGTATTTTTATTCTTTTTGACACTATTGTAAATGGAATTGTTTCCTTAAATCCGTTTTTGGATTGTATATTGCTGGTATATAGGAATGTATTTTATTTTTGCACACTGATCTTGTATATCTTTTCTGAACTTATTAACTAATAATTTTTTGTGGATTAGTTAGGATTTTCTGTACACATGTCCTCTGCAAATCAAGATAATTCTTTTTCTTTTACAATATGGATTTTCTTTTCTTGCCTAATCAGTGTGGCTAGAACCGTTAGTACAATATTTAAAGATGTCTTTGTTTTTTTCATGATTCTAGGAGAAAGCTTTTAGTCTTCTATTAAGCATATTAACTGTGTATTTTTCATAGCTGCTCTTTGTTGGGTTGAAGAAATTTGCCTATTCTCATTTTATTGAGTATTTTATCATGAAAGAATGTTGGGTTAGGTCAAGTGCTTTTTTGGCAAAGATTGAGATAATTGTGTGTGTTTTGTTATTTATTAATTGAGCATTATATTGATTTTGTTTGTTGAACAACATTGTATCTTAGGAATAATTTCTCTTTTTTATGGTCTATGTTGTTTTGTTGAGGATTTTTACATTGATATTTATAAGGTATGTTTATTGATGTGTGGTTTTTGTTTCTTGTGATGTGTTTGGTTTTGGTATTAGGGTAATATTGGCCTTGTAGAATGAATCCTCTTCTGTACTTGGAAGGATTTCTTCTTTCAGTGTTTGGTAGATACCTCAGGGAAGCCTTCTGGGCCTGAGCTTATCTTTGTGAAATTTTTGGTTACTAGTTCAGTCTCTTTATTTGTTAAATATTCAGACTTACAGGTAGATATTTTTAGATATAAATAGCTTTGTTATCAATCTATTTGAATTTTCTGTTTTTTCCTAAGTCATTTATTATAACTTGTGTCTTTCTAGGAATTTGTCAATTTCATTAACTAATCATTGCATGCAACTATTCATAGTATTCTTTGGTCATCTTTTTATTTTTGTAAGATTAATAATGATGTCCTCTTTTTTAATTTTTAACTAATACATAAAATTATACACAGTAATGGGATGTTACATAGTGTTTGGATACATGTATACATTATATAATGTTCAAGTTCATAATTTTAAGCATATTTATCACTAAAACATCATTTTTGTATGGATGAAATCTTTCAAAAATCCTTTCTTTTAGCTTAAAAAATCCAGTATATTATTGTCATCTATAATTATCTTTTAATACTAATTTTATTGAGTCTTTTTGTTTTTTGTCAGTGTAGCTAAAGATTTGTTAATTTTGTTCATCTTTTCAAAAAACTATCTTTGGGTTTCATTGATTTTTTTTCTATCATTTTTCTATTCCGTTTTATTAGTTTCCACTATCATTTTTTCCCCTTCCTCCTTATTTTAATGTTAGTTTGCTCTTTTTCTAATTTCTTACTTGAGTTTATGCATTTAAGATATCTTTCAGCTGTAAATTTTCCTCAAAGCATTGCTTTCTTTGTGTTTTGTTCTGTTTTGTTTGTGCAGGGGATGAAACCCAGGACCTTGTCCGTGCTAAGCCCATGTTCTACCACTAAGCTATACTCCTAGCCCCTTGTAAGGCTTTTTTTGTTTTGTTTTCATTTTCAGCCATCTCGAAGTATTTTCTAATATTCTTTGTGATTTCCTCTTTGACTCACTGTTTATTTCAGAGACTTGTTTAAATTGCCACTATTTGTGAATTTCCCACATTTTCTTCCCTTATTACTTTCTAATTTCATGCCATTGTGGTTGGAAGCATACTTTGTATTTCAGTCCTTTTACATTTGCCAAGGTTTGTCCAATGAACCAGCATATCATCCGCCTTGGTGAATATTTCATGTTTACTTAACAAAAATGTTAATACTCTGCTGTGGTTTGGTGGAGTATTCTTTATGTACCCAGTGAGCCTTGTTAATTTATAATGTTTTTGTGTCTTCTGTTTCCTTGTTGATCTTTTGTGTAGTTGTATCCATTGTTGAAAATGTAGTATTGGTGTATCCAAATGTTATCTATTTTTCCTTTCAATTTTGTTGGTTTTTGCTTTGTGTATGAGCTCTTTTCAGTGTATGCATTTGTAATTGTTATATCTTTCTGCAATAATTATCTTGTATTATTATAAAATGGCCTTCTTTGTCTGAAAGTATGTTTTGTCTGAGTTACTGTAACTACTGTAGCTTTCTTTGATTTGTTTTCATGCTGTATCTTTTAAACTTTTATTTTAAACTTGTTTGCATCTTTGAATTTACAGTATCTCTTGTTGACAGTATATAAATTTTTAAAAATCCATTCTGCTAATATCTGCCTTTAATTGGAACATTTGTCTTAGAGATTATAATTAACCCCTTAATTTATAACAGTAATTCAAATTGTGCCAACATAATTTTAGTAGCATATGCAGACTTTGCTTCTGTGTACATTTGTTCTTCCTCCCATTCTTTGCACTGTTATTGTCATATGTTTATACGTTGTATACAGTTATGCACAGACTGATAATTGCTTGCTTGCTGTATATTAACAATGGCATACCTTTTAGTTTTCATTGATAACAAACAACCTGCTGTGGCACGTGTGCAATAGGTTTGCCACCACTGCTCTATACAGTTGACCTGAATCCAGAGAAAAAAATTACAAATATTCTATCTTTTGTATTTATGTGGACAATCACTTTCATTGGTGCTCTTAATCTCTTTGTGTCGATGCAGTTCACAGTCTAGTGCTTTCTGTTTTTGCTTCTGAGACTGGATAATGTCAGTTGACCTATCTTCATTGTCACCGATTCTTTCACCTGCATGCTCAAATCTGTTGAGTCTGCAGTAAACTTCTAATTTGAGTTATTGTACTTTTTAGCCCCAGAATTTTGATTTGGTTCTCTTAAATATAATTTCTACTTCTTTATTGCAATATGATCTCTCAGTGGTTTTATTTTCTATGATTTTAGTTACCTGTGGTCAGTTGTGGTCTGAGATTAGTAAATGGCAGATTCCAGAAGTAAACAATTCATGTTTTAAATCACATGTTATTCAGAATATCATGAGACCTCACACCAGCCTTCCCATCCTGGATCATCCTACCCCACATGCCCAGGAAATGCATCATCCTTTTGTCCAGCATATCCCTGATGTATACAGATACTATCCACTGTAGTTACTTAGTATCTGTCTTGTGCATCAAATCAGATGTTACAGTGTGGCAGTGCTTCTGTTCCAGAAGCCTCATCTTAATAATGGCCCAAGGTGCCAAAGTAGTGATGTAAATGAAGCACCAGGGCATGAAACCTGGAAGACAGATTAACTTTGGGACTGTGTAGCAGCACTATCTGGTGTGTGAGAATAACTACTGTATACAATAGTACCTTAGTACTTTCATTAACTAATTCTAGGAGGTATGACAAATACCAAAAACAAGTACCAAACAAAATATATTGGCTGGAAAGTATAGCAAGTCACAAGGCAGTCAGCCCTGGCAAGTTCTAACTTGAGCCTCAAGCAGCAAACAAATGAGTACTGGGACAAAATTTTCATGTGGAAGTGAATTAAGTACCAATTTGATGAATTTCAAAGCAGTTGAGTACCAAGGTACTCTGTACTGTAAGGTATCCAGTGAGGCTCCGTGATATGTAGCTTTTATTATCGTATCATGCTATTCTCTATTCAGTAAGGTGTCATCTGCATATTTCTTTTAGTTCTTTGAACATATTTGAAATAACTGTTTTAAAGTCTTTGTTTACTTAATCTGAATTCCCTCAGATAATAGCTTTTTTATTGATTGATCCTCCACACACACTTACGGTCTGTATTTCCTTGTTCCTTGTGTCTCTTCATATTTTATAATTTGAACTGATTTAATGAGTCCATGTTGTGGTGGTGGGGGCCACTAAAGTCTGTACACTGTCAGCTAGAGGTCAACTTATGATTAGACTGAGATTTCTTTAAATGACGAGCCAGTAAGTCTCCCAGCCTTTGACAAGGGATTGTGCATACAGAAGCAGACCTTTGTCACTCAGCCAGGCAGTTGACAACTCTGCTTTCCCATTTAGATACATTCTGCTTGCACAGAACCTCAAGGTTGGTTAGGATGGAGAGTTTAAGGCAGTGGTGGGGCAAATCTGTGGTATGCATGCAGCAGTTGGCTGTTTATATCATTGAAAACTCTAAAAGGTTCACCAGCCCTGGTTTAGGGTCTTTTCAGGTCTTTCCTGAGTTTCAGTATACCCTGGGCATCAGTGTAGATTTCTAGATTCTCAGGATATCTGAGCTTTTCAACACCTCTATGACCATCTTTTTGCCTCTTTTTTCCTGTTAAGCTTTTTAGTTAGCTATATCATTTGCCTTAGCTTGTCTATTGCCTCAGGCAGCCTTCAGATTACTCCATTCCTTCTAATTGATTTGACAGATGTTTCTAGGGATAGGGGTGGTGGGTATGTGACTTTTTAATTAGAAGGCTTAGGAGTCTGGACCAAACAGCCTTTCCAGTGGCTGGCCAGATACTTAGTTTCACACTAGGGGCATGAGATTGAGGAGGGGCAAGGGATGAAAACAGGATGTGTTAAAACACCGAAAAGCACACAGGTCTTATTTAATAGTTTTTCTTGAATAAATGCTTTCCAATTACCTGTGAGTCTGGTCAATTTCGAATTCTGACAAAGTTGATTCTGATGATTTTTACCTTTTTCTTGATGCTTTGTTAAAGGAGAGACTTTTTAGAGGTTCTTTCTGTTATATGCTGATGACTCTCAGGCTATTCCTTTTGAACACTTCCATTTATTACTACTCTTTGAATACTACAGCCAGTTTTAGGACTCTGGTTTTGTATAATTGAAGTTCTGAAGATCTTTATCTGGGTGATGGTCTGACAATGCTGGGATCTTTTCTTACCTGCTGGACCGGGCCCTTCAGAGTGTCCCTTATTTCCTTCTCAATGTTTTATTCTCTTTCTGGTTGTTATATCAAAAGGATGTTGGACTTTGTGAAATCATGCTTTTTTTTTAAATCTTTTTTTCTGTTTTTAAATCTGTAATTTTTTGTTCTGTTCTGCGACTTTAAATTCCTTGACCTTCTATTGAATTTTTGTTTCTACTATCTTGTTATAAATTTCCAAGAACTCTTATTTTTAGTATCCATTTTCATAATATTCTGTTCTAGTTTTACATTATTGCTCTGAGGATATTAATTTTAAAAAAAATTAATTTGTTTCAGCAGTTCTGTTTCCTCTGAGTTTCTTTTCATCTATTTCTTACTGTTGTTTAAAAGAGTGAGGGTGAGGCACAAAGAAATAAATACATTGCAGTACTGTCTGTTTGCTATAAAAGTAATGTGACTATATGTGTCACTTCTTTTAACCTAGATACTACATTTTGTTGTTGTTGTTGTTGTTGTTGTTGTTATGTCAACTGCTCGCCCACTAAGATTTGCTTGATTCAGAGTAAATCCTGTATATGTCTTGCTGCAGCATCTGCTGTCTTGCACCTTTCCCTCTTTTATTTGATAGGCTTTAGCATCCTGGTCTGTTGCTGCCTTCCATTGTCTGAGTCATCCATCATCCTATGGATCCAGGTTTACTGAGCCCACAGGCATTTAGCATAGATCCCTTCTGTGCTGATGGGTTGCCTTTGCTTAGGGACTCTGTCCGTTTCATGTAAAGAAATGTTCATAATAATCCAGCAATTCCACTACTACATATGTGCTCCAAAATAATGAAAACATATTCAAGCAAAAGCTTAGGCATGAATGTTTGCACTACCCACCATTCATTACTGCCAAGCAGATAAGCCAGATGTCCATCAACTGATGAATAGGTAAACAAAATTTGATTAATTCATACAATGAAACATCATTTGGCTGTAAGAGGATTAAAGTATTAATATATGCTTTAAGATGGATAACATTGGAAATAATGTGAAAGAAGCCAGCTGTAAAAAACTATAGGATATGATCCATTTATATAGTAAAGTGTCCAGAATATATAGGGACAAATGTATCGGGACAGAAAGTAGATTAGGGTTCTATAGGAGGTGATGAAAACAGTCTAGTATTGGCTATGGTAATGGGTCCACATATCTGCAAATATATTAAAGACCATCAAGTTGTATACTGTACTTTAAATATGTAAGTTGTATGGTCAAACTGTCTAAAGTAGATTAGAAAGTCATGTTAAGGTTTGAAGATTGTCCCAGAAGCCACTGTAAAAACTGTGCCTCCAACCATTCAGCCGTTGCTCCTGTTCCTCACATCCAGGGTCTAGTGAACGTCACCCTCTTTACATGTGAAAATCTTCTCTTCTGTAGAGCTTTCATTCCCACTACTTGCCTAGACTTTTAGAATCAAGGCCTGGGAGTTTTTGAGGGTTTGTTTTTTTTTGTTTTTTGTTTTTTTTTTTGCCTTATTCATATTATTGACATTTTCTACCCTTTATCCCTCTTGCTAAAAACTTTGTAAAGGAGGTTGGTTTGTTTGTTTTTTGTTATAATCTTAGTTCTTTCAGATTTTGTGTGTGATCTGTCTTTAGTAAATAATGTGTTATAGCCACAGTCTCTTTTTGTTAGGCTGGTGACTTAAACACATGTCATTTCAATTAAAGTTTAAATATCTTAATTCATTCACCTTTGGTGATTTTACAAACAGTGAAAAGAAACTGCAGGAGTTCGAGTGAGTGAGTACAGGGCTGCAAAGCACCCTGTGTGACTTATTTAGTTCACTGATAAGTATATTTTCAGGGCACATCCATGTAAGTATAAAAGTATCTAGCTTATCATTCTTTATAGCTGAGTAGTATTCCATTATTAAAAAAAACCACATCTTTTTGTTCATTCCTCAGTCGAATGGCATTAAGGTTGTTTCCAAGATTTGGCTATTATGAACTTGCGGCTATAAACACAGGTGCATATATATATCGCTCTGGTATGATGTTTTTAGTTCTTTTGGGAAGATACCGAGAAGGGGAATAGCTGTGTCAGATGGGACCTCCAATCCTAGCTTTTTGAGGAATCTCCACACTAACTTCCACAGAGGTTGCACCAGCCTGCATTCCCACCAACAGTGGAGAAGGGTTCATTTTTCTCCACAGCCCCTTGAGCCTTTGTTTTTGGTTGATTTGTTAATACTAGCCATTCTTTCTGGGGTGAGGTGGAATCTCAGTGTTATTGTAGTTTCCATCTCTCAAATGACCAGTGCTGTTGAACATTTTTTTGCATATTTATTTGCTGTTTGTACTTCTTCATCTGAGAAGTGTGTGTTTATCTCAGATGCCCATTTTTGGATTGGGTCTTTAAATCTTGGAGGATTGATTTTTTAAAGTTCTTTATACATTCTTGATAGTAATCCTTTATCTGAGGGACAGCTAGCAAACATTTTCTCCCACATTGTGGGTTGTCTCTTCACTCTGTTGGTGGTTTCTCTTGCTGTGCAAAAGCTTCTCAATAGGATGAAATCCTAGCTGTTGATTCTTTGTGATAGTTGCTGTGTAATCTGGGTTTTATTCATAAAGTCTTTGTGTACACCAATGTCTTCAAGAGTTTTACCTATTCTATCTTCCAGCAGATTTAATGTTTCTGTTTTAATGTTGAGATCTTTAATCCATTCAGATTTTAACTTAGTACATGGTGAAAGATACATATCCAGTTTTAATCTTTGGCATGTGGAAAGCCAGTTTTTCCAACACAATTTATTAAAGAGGCTATCTTTCTTCCAATGAATGTGTTTGGCACCTTTGTTAAACATAAGGTAGCTTAGTGTGTCTGCAGTGTTTCTGCATCTTCTGAACTATTCCATTGATCTTTGGGTCTGTGTTTTTGCCAGTACCACACTATTTTTATCACAGTAGCTTTATAGTATAATTTCAGGTCAGGAATTGTAAGGCCTCCATCTTGTCTTTGTTGCCCAGCACTGAGAAAACTTTTAAGATAATTGGCCAACTTTCCTTTCTTAACCTTCCTGTTGTCATTATTTATCTCTTGATAATCAGTTCTTGGCAAATGCTTAATGTTCACATTCTAGGCTTTTCTCTAAGTTACTTTAGTCAGGGGATCGTTTAGTTTCTCTGCGTGAGTGCCTGAAGTAGGAGAATATATACCAAATGTGTCTCCTCTGTTATTTCTGCCTCTTCTAGAGGAACTCAGATCTGATCATCTGTTACAGCCATCTTGGAAACTCTCTTGACTACTCTAAGATCCATGGTTCCAGTTTATTGTGGTATTGGATGCAAAGCGAAGGAGGGTCCCTTTATCACTTTTTTTGAGAGGGGTTATTGGGGATCAAACCCAGGAGTGCTTTACCACTCAACTACATCCCAGCCATTTTTTGAGAATTCTTTTTATTATGAGACGTCTTCCTAAGTTGCTCCAGCAGTACTCAAACTTGTGATCCTGCTTGTCTCTGTCTCTCAGTTAGCTGGCATTACAGGTGTGTGCACCACGCCCAGCCTCTTTATCATTATTTAACCATGTTTCCATGGCTTAGTGTACCCTTTTTATCTCTGTATAAGATTCTGCTTTTCTTGGTGTCATCGGTGTTCTGTCTCTTCTGCTCAGTTTCTGTGCTGTCCTCAGGCAGCCTACAGTTGGAAATCCCTTATTTTGTACCTGCTATATTTTTATAATGTCTCTGCCTAGAGTTTGAGGAAAACCAGGAAATATTTATTCTAATCTACCTTAATGTCTAGCTTAATATGTTATTTACTTAATATTTACAAAATACCCATGCATCTTCCTTATGTTACCAGCAAATGTTCAGCAGTGCAATGGATTAAAGAATGAATGAATAATTTTACAAATTGATGCACTTCCAAAAATATCTAGATCTCTGTCTTACTAAAATGCATCTCTTCATAGGATTTTGAATTCATAGCCAAGAGCAGTTTCAAGGATAATGTTACATATAAGTTCTTCACTTGATCTTAGCCAAAAGGCCGAGAAGTGATTACATATAAGTTCTTAATAAGTCCTTATCTAGTTTTATACTGTAATTACTTAGTTTGAGATGTATTAGAGACAGACCTTTATGCTATTTCAAGGCAGAATTTTAATTTTGAAAATTAAGATAGGCCTGGGTATGTAGTTCATTGATGAAATGTATGTCTAGCATGTCCAAGGCCTTGGGTTCAGTCCCCAACTCTGTAAAATAATTAAAATTTAAGTATAATTTCTGTTATAATAAAAGAATATACATATTATAAAAATTTTTTAAATAATATAAAAACTAAGTAGAATCAATTTAGATTTTTTGACAAAGAAAAATGACTGGAATTGATTAGCCTGTAGGGTATACAATAGCCAAGAAACTAAGTCTGTATTAACTGTGAAGGAAAACTGTGTGGATAAATTACTATAAATGCAATTTTTCATGATTATTTCAGTTGAAAAATGACACAAGAATAATATAAAGACTTTACCTTACAACTCAACAGAAAGTTGTCTGCATTTCTGCGTAACCACTTGTGCTTGTTTTTTCCTCCCTAAAAAAGGAAAATTATACTGTTTTAATAATAAAAGTAATTGTGAAAAAATTCAGAGAACCCCATGGAAGACAAGAAAATCACTCATTCCAAAGACAGAAGTTAAATGTCATCTGAAACCTTTTTTATGTTTCAATTTTTGTAGTATTAGAATTATAAATACTTCATATCTTGTTCATTGCTGCCTAACAATATTGTGTAGACATTTCTCATGCCAATATATACAGTTCTGCAAAGTTTATTTTTTTTAGACAGGGTCTTGCTGTATAGTCCAGGCTGGCTTTGAATTTGCAGCAATCCTCTTTTCTCAACCTCCCAAGTACTGGGATTACAGGCATGCATTACCACGCCTGGCTGTTCTATGTAGTATTTAAATGACTAAATAGTATTCTATTTTAGAATGCAGTTTAAGTAATCTCCTGTTTAGGTGGTTATTCAGTTCGAGGTTCTCAGAGCTGTGATGCATGTTCTCATACATACTTTGCATACTTTTCTGTTTGTTTCCTTCGAATATATTTCTGAAAGTAGTACTGCTGGGTCAAAGAGTACTTGCACTTTTAATTTGCTCTTAGTTACAACACTACCTACCAGAAAGGAGTAACAAAGTGATTTTTACATTCAAGATAAGCTGGTTAGCTTCGGCTTAGTTCTGTCGTGTAATGTCGTGGTACTGGGGCTTGAGGAAATACAGATATACAGAGCCACAGCAGTGCTTTATGTAGGTACAGTATCAGAATTTCACATATTAAAGTTTTGTTGCTACACTGAGGAAAATGAAATAATTGTGTTTGCAACTTGGACTGTGTGGGACTCATTTTCAAAAGCAGCTCTCTCCCTCCAGTAGTTAAGCCATGATGCTGTGTACATGTTGGTAATTTGCTGTTTATGACAGTTGATCATAGAGCATGATCCTCTCTTAATCTCAGATGAGTGACCGAGGAGGTGGCGTCCCTTTGAGGAAGATTGACAGACTCTTCAACTACATGTATTCAACTGCACCACGGCCACGTGTGGAGACCTCCCGAGCAGCGCCTCTGGTATGTGGTCCAGAAACAGCAAGTTGAGTCTATGAATCGCCTTCCACAGGCTCCAGCTGCCCAGTAAACCAGCTAAGCTAGTTGTGTGAGATGTTCCACAAGGAAAAAGGGAAGCACTTAGAAACACACACTTGCCTCAAAATTAGAACACATTTTTAAAAATTGAATGGGCACAGGAAAGATGATTGTTTTATTAGAGTTCCATCTGCTGAGCTTGATGGCAAATAACAGATCTCTTATGGTAAACTATATTGTGGTGTACTATTTGTAACATGAAGAATAAACTACTGGTTTTAATAGTATTTTGTTATTATATTCTGATATACTATATCTAATGTGAAGAAAAAGTTACTGGCTTTACTAGTATTTGATTAACACTGATTTAATTTTTAATGTTGACTTTTTTCCTCAAATATTTATAATTAGAAAGATGTCATTCTACACATTCTAGATTCAAATATGACTGTGATTCAGATAATGTTTAGTCACCAGTGTGAAATAGGCTCGGATTATAATTATTCTGATGATGTTTTTATTGAGCTTAGGGTCACCTATTTTCAGGTTTATGAAGGCCAACTTTTGAATTGACTTTATCCTAGCCTTATTCTCTAATCTCACAAAGTAGCACTTTGTCAAATCTTTATTCTGTAATTCTAGAAGAACTCCATTCTTCCAGGCTTTGCAACTTCTGGCGTAGTCACTGGTGTCAAGCTGTAACCTGATGAAATACTGTATAAGAAGGATCTGTTTTAGACCCTTTTTTTAGGGAGTTACCGAAGGACTTTATTCTGATAATTTTCCTTGTGACACTGTTGACATTCTGGGTCTCTCCTCTCACCATACTTTTGAAATGATTGTTTGAGGAATGTGCTTTTCCATTTGAGAACTGTAGATCCCAGGAGTGGGTATCTGTATGCCATGGGGCAGATGAATCATAAACACAGGCATCTTCTTAGAATTTTCATTTTAGTTTCTTTCATGGGGGAGAGAAAGGAGATGCTGATTTGGTAGGAAACAGATACTATAGAATTTCTGTGGAAAGTAACATAGGGAATTAGTCCATGCTCTGGCATCTAAACTATTTTCATTCCTGATTCCCCATTAGAGAGGTGTGTAGCCTTAGGAACCAATTACTGACTTCACAAGGCCCAGTTTCCCTGACTTGAAGAATGGAGTTATTAAGAGAATTAAATGAGTTAATGTATGTAAAAATGCTTTTTATAGTACCTAGCTCATAATAAAAATCATATAATTATTGTCTTAAGGTACAAGATTTATGTGAATTTTTAAGGAAATAGAGGTTGGGAGAGGCTCCCCTAAATGTCTGTGTAGCCTTGGCCAGAGTAAAACTGTTAGGTTCTTGCAGAGCCTCTTTCCTGCTTCTATGACCACTTTGTACGTGGACCCAGTCAGCAAGCACTGGGGAGCTGGAGAGGCTACACAGGAGTGGCCACCTTGTCCCCTGGTTATTGGCACTTCCTCTATATGGATGCCTTCTGGTGGTTGTTTGCATGGAAGAGCATTTTCAAATGCAAAACCCATTCAGAGAGGAGGGCCCACGTGCCTGTCTGCCAAGGCTGTTCATTAGTTACTGCTTTTCTTCTTTCTGGATCGCTGACCAACCAGCCTATTATCACTTCCCGAGCTGGTAGGGTTTACTCTCATCTGCCTTTCAGGCCTGCCCATGCCCCTTAGAGGCTTGTAGTGAAGGGCAGTCCACGTAGGACTGGTGCCAGTACATAGGTAGGTTGTTTTCTTCTCTGTTAGCTATTCATAGGTGAAGCCTCATGAGTCCTCAGGTGTGGTTAGTAGACAGTGAAAAAGCAGGTCAGGTATCATGTACTCATGTGGTTCTCTTAGGGCCATTTCTGGAACCAGTTAATGTATCAGGCAGGGCCTCAAGAGGAGATGAGTGTAACATGCAAATTGTGATAGTTCAAGGCAGGCTTACTTACAGAGGGACTGGGTTCTTGTACTATCCTAATCCACACTTACATATGATTAGTCTCTTTGTAAATAACCTTCTTTACTACAAAGATGTCACCAGCCTTGTTTTAGCCACTTTCCTCACTTCTGGGACAAAATTCCTGACACCTGCAACTTAAAGGAAAAAGGGTTTATTCACAGTTTGCAGAGGTTTCAGTCCATAGTCAGCTGTCTGCAAGGCAGGGCAGGATAGCATAGGGGCATGGTAGAGCAGAGAGTGCAGTCAGAGGAGGAGTAGGAGGGAAATAAACCTGTCTAGGTCACAATCCCAGTAATCCACCTTTTCCGGCCAGATCTCTTCTCCTAACAGCAAGTCAGCTATAAGCCCTCATAATCCAATCACTTTCCAAAAGCCCTATCTATGAGCACATGAGACTCTTTAGGAACATCTCGATATAAATCATAAGCCTGGATTAAAGGGATGAGGAGAAGACAAAGCAAACAGAACCTAGAAGCAGGAAAAATTCCAGAGGAACCTGGGGAGTGAACACCTGCCTTGTTTTCCTTTGGCCTCTGTGAGCCTCCCCAGTGGCAGGACCTTCTGGAAGCCAACAGCATGGGAATCTATTGCCATGATCAGTTCATTCAGCTCAGCCTCCCTGGGCGGGGAGAAGTGTGGAAACTGAATAGTTGATTTGGAAGGCAAGCAGGACCTGGTTAGAAAAGTGAAGCTAGAATTGGTGGAAGGTAAAGCCAGCCTCTAGGTTTGTTGCAACGCACTGATTCCTGAGTCCATATAAACTCCTAACATGCTGTGTGGATTGTCACTGACCATATGAATTGGTAACAGAAACCTTTTTACCTTCATTCTTGTGTTTTGTTTTATATTAAAGAGTTAGTAGAATTTATCCAGGTAAGAAGGAGGCCACACAATTGGGGACAGGATGAAGACAGGCACAGAAGTGATAAGTTTAAGGATGGGTGATACGGTTCTGCTGGATGGGAAGGTGGGAGGCAGGCATTTGATCTTAGCAAGTCTTGAAAGCTCTTTTTAGAAGCTTGGCTTTTTGTCACTAAGGAAGTGAGTTAGGAGAGTTCAAGTGGTGGTATACTTTGAAGATTTTAAGCAAGGAAGTGACCTGTCAATGAGAATTAAGGAAGTAGACCTATGATAGATTACCACTGGTTCAGGACACAGGTTGAAAATGCCTAGTGTGAAGTCATGAGATAACATCTATTAAGGCTGCAACAAAGCTTTTTCTACTCTTGCTCCTAAAGACAGAATATATTTTATATAATGTTACAAAAAGAATACTCTAGAGCAGTCCAGTGAAGAAAAGCAATCTGGTTTTTCTAAACTACCAGAAGTCATGTTATAGAAAAAATGAGTTTTACATAACCATTGGAGATCAACTAAATGTAGTATTCAGCTAAGCTTCAGCTTAATCATTAACACTTACCTGTTGAAAGATGTCTCACATGCAGGCTCAGATAGCCCTGGGGAGAATCCTACCATGATTTATCTTAATTAGAAAAGTATTTCAGTGTGTGGCTGTCTGAGTAGAGTCTTGTTTTTCTCATCAAACAGGCTGGTTTTGGTTATGGGTTGCCCATATCGCGTCTATATGCACAGTACTTCCAAGGGGACCTGAAGCTATATTCCTTGGAGGGCTACGGCACAGATGCTGTTATCTACATTAAGGTAATAACCAGAGTTTTCTTGATTGAACCTTATTTCTTTCAGTGATAATAAAAAGTGCCAAATTTATTTCTAGAGAAATTTTACTCTACCTCATGCTGTTTGAGTACAAAACTATTTACAAGGGATCCAGCCTGTTTTGGCAGTTGATTCTCTTGACTGTGGAAACGTTTTTAACCTGTCCTGAGCAGGGCTGTTGTTGGGAATTGGAAGGGAAATTGAGGAATAAAGTTATATGCCATGTGTATGTAATTTTAACGTGAAGCATATGAATGGATGTTGATCCATCGGAAGTGATGTGCATAAGGATCTACACATTGTCTTTCCTGCACAAGCTATACTTAAAATGCATCATTTAAGGTTTTTTTTCAACTTTTTCAAACAAACAAACAAAAAATAACCAAATGTTTGATTCTTTGAGAGTTTTCTGTCTAGATGTCTTCTGACTGATTTGACAGAAGGTGTTTTGTTGTTTGTATTTGTTTCACAGTCCTAAGGATTGAACCCAAGTCCTTGGTACGTGCTAGGCAAGCGTTCTGCCATTGAGCTGCTATAGCCCTTAATTTTCTAAGTTGTCCAAACTGGCCTCAGACTTGTAGTGCTTTTCCTTCCACCTTCCACATAGCTGAGATTACAAGTGTGCACTATCACACCCATCTTAATAGCAGTTTTATGTGGTTTTCCCTCATGAGTCCTTCCAAAACATCGTCATTTTCAAAGATACCCTCCCTTTTTATGTGTGTGCGTGCTTTGTTTATTGTAATATTTGATTAAATGTTACAATTACAGTGACAGATGTCATTGCATCAGCAGATTTGGAAACATTCACAGGTGACTTAGTAAGCATATAGCTTACCTGGTGGGAGTAGAAGCACTTAGCCTACTGACCTGTGGTGTTGAGTGCACTTACGGAGAGCTCAGTATTACAGGAATGGAAAAGCCCTCCGTAAGCCACAAACTACTGATGCCTATTTAGTGATGTTAGTTGCTTGTTCTGATCACTAGATGGCACCAGTTTTATAGGAAATGTTGGAGAATTTGAGAAAAAGTAAATTCGTCTGAAAAGGCTAAATTCTTTGTAGATAAATAGTTCTGTTTTTCCTTAACCATATCAGTTATGAGAAACTTAAAAATGGCAACATCAGTGCAATATGTTTATAACCAGATGTGACATTTTTATCCAGCCCGTAGATCAAGAAATTCAACAGTATATAAAAGAGAACACATAGTGAAAGGTTCTTAGTTCAGTTTTGAAGAAAAATAGAAGACAATAAATGTTAAAAATTATCAAAACCATTAACATCAAAGATCTTACTTCGCATTATCAGACTGAAATTTCTAGTTTAATATTTTCTCCATCTCAGAGAATCCCAGTGGTCTGAAGTTAGAGTACTGAAAAGGCCAGACTTTAAGAAGATAGTAAGGAATGAATTCTTTTCTTTCTTGCTTTCCTTTCTTTTTTTTTTTTTTTTTTTTTTTGGCAATACTAAGGGTCAAATCCAAGGTCTTGCGTGTGTTAGCCAGGTGCTGTGCTGTATAGCCACACCCCCAACTCAGGATCAACCTCAGGGCCAAGAATTATTCATGCAAAGCCAAGATGCCTTTGACATAGTTTTATTTTTACTGACTTAATTAATTTTGCAGTACTGGGGGCTGAACACAGGACCATTACACTGAGCTACATCCTTAGCCCTTTTTCTGTGTTTTGAGACACAAGATCTTGCTGAGTTGTCCAGGCTGACCTCAGACTTGCAGTCTTTTCCTTCAGCTTCCTAAGTAGCTAGGCTTAATAGGCATGTGCCATCCCACATAGCTGTTAATAATATTAAGATGATTTTTTAAAAGTACAGTCACTATACTGAAAAAAATTATTTTTACCAGTAATTAATTAAAGTAGATATCATTAAATCTGTACACATATATTAAGGTTCATATGTCGATTTTTTATGCTTTTATCCTTAGCTGACTTTTTCAAGTATGTAACTTCTGGTCCGGCTCATGCTTTCTAAGAGGCATCTGCTATACTTATGTGAAATGTCAATCCAGCACCTTCCAGGCTGGCTGGAAATTACTGCAGACAACGAATTTAGTCAACACGCACATCAATGAATGCCATAATTTAGTAAATAACATATTTCAAATATGCACACCTTTAAAATGTTTGTAGATAGTGTTATGATTAACAACATATCCAGACTATTTAATTTATAGTGATCTCTTCACATTGAGTATTTTCTCAAAAAATGAATTCCTAAGAATGCCAGACTTAGAGGTACTGCTGCTTTTTTTCAGGCTCTGTCAACAGAATCAATTGAGAGACTCCCAGTGTATAACAAAGCTGCCTGGAAGCATTACAATACCAACCATGAGGCTGATGACTGGTGTGTCCCCAGCAGAGAGCCAAAGGACATGACGACATTCCGCAGCACCTGATGCACTTGGGGCACCTGGAAAGTCCAAGCGCGGTTCTGATGTTAAATTAGGAAGAGATATTGTTAAGAACTATACTATACCAAATACTTCATGTGTCATTTTCACAATTAACTCTCTGGGTGGAATAAATGGAAACTGAATTTTATTTGTGCCTCTTATCCCTCCTAAAGGATAAGGGTATACCTATTTTACATGTATATTTTCACAGTTAATTGAACATATTTTTTAAGCAACTGTAGTTTGGTCAACTGTGTTCTTTATGGTAGACTTCAGAATCATGGAAGTCTTCGGGTTTATATAAAAAGTGGGTACTTTTTAAAAAATATATGTTATGTTTCACCTATGTCTACTAGAAACATTTTCTAAATAATACTAGCTGGTTAGCTGTCTTTCCGTTATTTGGAGTTCCGCCATCTTTTATTTAGTACTGATAAAATGCTCTTCATGTTTATCAGTGACCATATACAAGTCCAGCATAACGCAGTTGTAGGTGTAGAGCCAGCCTTGTTTCAGCATCTAGGTACATTGTCTTAGCTCTGATTCAGTCTATCATTTTATAATTTGATTGAAATAAATGTTGATGACTAGCTTCCTATGGAGCTAAGGCAAGATCATGGCAGTCTGTTTCAAGTGTGGTTATGATTAATGCAAAAACAAACTAGCAGGTACTAAAATTATAGAGAATAAATTTAGGGCAAAGCATCATGTTCCCAGGAGTGAATTAATTGTTGAGATTACCTGGGGGAGCTTTTGAAAACAACAGAGTTTTCTGGGTCCCACTCCAGACATAATCTGAACCTCTAGGACTGGAACCCAGGGATTTCAATTTTTAAAACGTTTCCATTGTGAGCTGATTTTTGCCTAATTTGAATTACTCTTTTAAAGTGAATAGCTCTGAAATAACAGGCAGATCTTTAGGTTTTGGGTTCCACTTATTTAAAAGTCAGATTTCTAGACCCTTAAGACACAAACTGATTCTCAGACTTGGTCCAATTAGATGCATCATTAGAAGCAAGAGAACAAAATACTGTAGGAGAATTTTTTGTTTTTAGTTTAAAGAAGCAAGAAAGAACATAAAATATCCAAGTTCTGTTATCAGGGAAAACTCAGCTTGTATTTATGACAACAATCTTTTGCATTTATATAGTAGTGTGTAATTTAGGAATATGTTGAGATATTATTATTATTTTGTTGGTCTTCAAAACAAAATGTGAAGGAGCAAGTGGTACAGTGTGACCCAGAGACTCACAGAGGTGGAGCCAGAGCCCAGACTGTCCCCACTGGTCTCGCCATTCACAGGCAAGTGCAGGAGGCTGTGAACTTCACTCCTCATCTTTTAAGGTGGTAGAGAAATTCACTGAAACTACACATTTTATATGTGTATCAAATTATCACACTGTACCTCTTAAATAGGTACAGTTTGTTTTTTTTTAAAAGTCAAATCATATACCACAAAGTAGAATTTTTATATCTGTCAGAAAAAAAAATGTATGTAAATCTGTAGATTTGGAAGGGATGTTAGTCCTGGCTGTCATATAAGAGAAGAGGATCATGAGACTCAGAGACCCTCAGTGGCTCAGGGCTTCATATGTAATCTGACTGAATGCTGAAAAAGATTCACACCTTCCTTCACCTACTACTGTTCCCCAGCATGGGTTTTGTGGAAAACAGTAAAATATGTTAATGCTTGACTTATATTAGTTCAGTGCATTATAGTTTTTTAGCGTTAAACTTTTCTTATAGGAATGAAATATTTTAGAATGCTTTGAATTAAAATACTCTTTCCTAAATGAGACATTTGTATAACTAAACTTGATGTTTTTACTTATGAAATAGTCTTTCCTACCCCCAGGAAAGTTAGTTTTTCTCTGTATAGTTAAAAGCTAAAAAATAATGTTTTCAAAGGAAAAGTGAAACTGTTTTCCTTTGGCTTTTTAAGGTTAACATCTTTTTACTTCGTTATGGTTATGGACAAAAATAATTCTTCGAGAGCTTTTCCTGGTTGGTTTTGAATCACTGAGCTACCCAAAAGTTTTTTAGGTTCTTGTATGCACTCTTTTGTCTACCAGCATTAATGTTAGGCAGGGTAGATATAAAAATACGTTGAAGGTGAAGAAGTGGATGCTGACTTTCATAACCTGGGCAGCTAATGAACGTGCCAACATTTTTTAGGGAGGGATAGCAAAAATCATCCGCCCTATACTTAAAATGCCAGCTGGCCTTTGATGTCTCCATACCTAATAATGATCACTTTCTTGAACTGTGAAGTTTTTACATAAAAATATTGAAGTGGAAGTCTACCTTATTATTTTGTAAAATGTCTTCAATGTATGGCAATAAACTGAAAATATGGATCAACTCTAATTTGGGAAATAAACTGAGTCAATTTAGGTTTTTAAAAATCATTGTCTTTTAAATAGGAATCTCACTCAATATTCTGTAAACATTCAAAACTTGTACTTAATCTTAGGATTTTCAATAGGAGAGTTATTTGGAACTCAAATTTCAAAAATTTGTAGCTGGTGGCTTGCACTCTTTTCAATAGAGGAATTGCTTGGAATTTAAATTTCTAATGTGTATATTGGAAAGAAAGAGGATCTGTATGGATTATCCTAGCTTTTCATTATTCAAACATTCCACAAAAGACCAGCTTACGGCATAAATGGAGATTGTTGTGTGAGTTTGAAAACCTATAAATAATTTTGAAATTCTAGTAAGTTTTACACTATAAGTAGTTGTAGGAAAAGCCTTAATTGAACCAGCACTATTCTCTGCTTATACCATTTGAAGGTCCTAACTAAACTGCTAGTCAAATACACATCCTATCCTGTTCCCCCTTGATAGGACATGGACACCACATCTTCCCTTTATTATCAAAGCCAGTAAGTTCCTGAGCAGAATTCCAGAGGGAGGAAGAACAATTAGCTTTATTGTCCCACTGTGGTTCTGTAAATACTTAGGAAACCAAATCGATCGACCAATCTCAATTGTACATACCGTGAAACGTCAAAGAACAGGTAATCAGAGCTGAGTTAGGTGGCTTGCAAACATGGTTTTGATTTTCATTTATGATTAATTTCTGACACCAATAATTAAATAATTAGTATTTTTGCAGTACTAGGAATTGAACCAGGACCTTTGCACTAAGCTACATCCCCAGCCCTTTCTGTATTTTATTTTGGGATAGAGTCACTAAGTTGCCCCAGCTGGGCTTGAGCTTGTGATCCTCAGTCTTCCAGAATGCTGGAATTATAGGCATGTACCACTATGCCTGGCTCCCCAGTTAATTTATTTTATAGTTAATACACTTTAAAAATATTATGATTAATACTTTTGAAGGATTTTTTTTCCCCTCTTAAAAAAGAATACTACTGGTTTGCTTAGTTCTGAATTTTTTTTTTGTTTTCAGTGAGAGGGATTGAACCCAGGGCCTGTCATGCTAGGCAAGTGTTCATCATCTCTTGTATCTTAAAATCTTAGCATCCACAGGCAGCTAGGAAGATGGACTGGGTACTTGTCTTTGTGGAGGCCCACAATCTTTTGAATGGACTATCTTATTGAACCTCTGTGATAGCAGTCTTGCTTCCTTGTATCTCCTTTGCTTCTGCAATGTAGACTGCGACCTCATTTTTCAGTTAAAAATATCTTCACTGGCAGCATGACGCAAAGTCCTGGGCCATTTCCCATATGCTGGCATGAGTTATGGCATGTGTATGTAGTTTTCAGAGGACATTGTGGTTGTAAGGTCATGTTCGTGATACAGAAACAGACTGGTGGTAGTGGCTGCATTGAAGTTGGGTTCTGAGATTTTAATGCTCAATGGTGGCAGAGACAGAATCAATACACTAAGTCCCCAGTTTAGGAACGAGTTCCGTCCCAGAACATTTATCAAGTTGGATTCGTTCTTAGATCCAACAAAGTGATACAGAACACCTGTGAAACCTGGCAGCTTAAATGGTTGTAAGTCAGGAACTTAGAGTAGTGAGTTTTTTTCTTACGTTTTAAAAAAAATTCTTAGATTCATATAACCTGTAATGATTTTAAAATACAGTTCAGTAGCATTCATTAATCCACGGTGTTATGCAACCACTGTTTCTATCTAGTTCCAAAACATTTTCATCACCCCAGAAGGAGATCCTGGACCCATTAAGCTGTGGTAGTTTCTTTATCATGTCAGTTTTGTAGCATGGTTT
Source organism: Dasyprocta punctata (assembly GCA_004363535.1). Lineage (NCBI taxonomy): Eukaryota > Metazoa > Chordata > Mammalia > Rodentia > Dasyproctidae > Dasyprocta > Dasyprocta punctata. The sequence continues at coordinate 24,479 of RJWM01003036.1, read as the reverse complement.
GGGGTATCATTCTTTGGAACTTACCTTAGAGTTTTTCTACAGCGACATCATTCTGTAAGGGTGGAAATATGAAGATAAGTGTATAGAAACAAACTGTCTAAACTAGCTCTTGGACATATTGTCCTCAAGGAATGTTTTAAACCAGCCAAACACTAACATCAGTATGCATACATTTTGAGTATAAAAATTAAACATCCAAAATGATAACTGCATTTTTTTAAATGAGTGTTGAAATAGAATCAAACAATTGTGAGAGTATAACTGGGTAAGTTATACAGCATATGAGCCTTTTCCAAACCCCAGCTGTTCACACTTTTCTCTACAATGCAGTTTGAACTAGCCAAGGATTACAGCTCCTGTAGGCCTCCAGTAAACTGAAGCAGGCCTCACAGCCTGTCGCCGAAACCCACCAGCTCTCACTGTGTTGGTAGTGTCACTGCTGCAATCTCACCCGGTCACCTCATGGTAAGCTCTGTGTTCTTTCCAACTTCTGGAATGGAGTAAGACAGGAAAGCGTTACGAGGTGGTGAACCCAAAACTTTGGCTCTGGGAAAGAGATTGGCCCAGCTCAGAGTGGAGGCTGACCCTGTGTCTGACTTAGCAGGTCCAGTCCTAAGGGAACAGGTGCAGGGGCAGTGGGGAAAGATGAGGAGCAGTGGAGGCAGTGGAATCATTAAGGGACAACTGACAGCAGAAATCTAAATCTTCTGGTTCAAAAAATTCCATCATAGGCAGTGAACAGTAACCAAGGTATTTCTTGGACAATTATCTAGAAACAACAGTTTAAAACATTTTAAAAATTCTTAAAATAATCATGCATATTTATGTATAGTATTATTTCAATGCCTGTATGTGTAATGATCAAATCACTAGTTAGCATATCCATTATCTCACATTTATCCTAGCTATTTTGAAACACACAATAACTTGTTACTAACCATGGTCACTCCATTGTGCTATGGAATGCTGGCACTTTTTCTCCTGTTTAACGTATGTTTATACTCTATCACCAGCTTCTTTCACCCTGCCCATCCTATCCTCTGGTAGTCACTATTCTGCTCTCTATCTCTGAGGTAAACTTACTTAGCTTCCAGTGTAGTCCCATAAGATTAGGTCAGCTAGTGACACTGATGTGGTGACACCTTTGTTGTAAGAATACTATGCTGTTCTCACAATGAAATAAAGTCACCTCACAATGCATTCCTTAGAACCATCCCCAACATTAGCTATCATAGCAAACACAATCTGAAATTTCATTTACCATAAAGGTGTGGAAATTGAGCAAATGAAAATGTTGCACCCATTTAAAATAGCGCTAACAAGCCATTTGTGGGGAAAAAGAATGCTTAGGTTACAGTTGTCCCAGGGCCTGCTCTGTGAGACACCTCTAGACTTCCAGGCTATATTCTTAGCAACTGGCCATGAAACTGCTATGACCTCACGACCAGCTCTGTACAGTAACTTGCCATTCACCAATCCCAGCTCTAAAACAACAGGCGCTTTCTTCTGTCCTAAGGAAAATCCCAACTTTTTCTTTGCTTTCTGGACGTAGCAGAGGCCTCTCAGGCCTGTGCATGTGTGTTCCAGGTTGCAGTCTTATTCCCAAATGGAAGTTCCTATATTGGAGATTCTTCTCTGTATTTGTGATGTTGACAAAAAGATACAAGGTTTTCTACTCTTTTCAATTAACTTTACTTAGGAGCATTTTAAGTGCAGTGAATTTGATTTACTGCAATTTAAGTATGACTGCCTCAGGCACAAACCTATTCACTCTGTTAAATAAAGACAACACTCTAAAATTCTTAGATTCCAAATGACCTAAAGATGTAAAAGAACATTCCTGAATAGTAGGTTTTATAGGTACTGCATGTCTTAAATGCTTATCATCACTGGAAGGCATGATTATCCTATATATATTTGCAGTATCACATTCAAACTGAATGGAAATATCCATTTGGCAAAGGCAGTAGGCTAAACCTGGTGTGTCAGGTACAAGTCACTATGAGTGTTCGCTTTTAATTTAAAAATTGCAACTGGATTATTCATCGTTTGTCTGTATTTTTCGCTGTGAATTCTGCAATATATTATTTCAGGTTCATGAACCCAACAGTGGCTCTTCTAGAAGAGCCTTCTCCAGAGGCATCCAGCATGTTCAGGCACTCTCAGGCCTCATGAGACCCTCAGGGGGCTGGCTCCCCCTTGGTCTTTTGTTTTGTACTGGGGATTGAACCTCAGACTTTCATACATCCCCAGCCCTTTTTATTTTTTGAGACAGGGACTCACTGAGTTGCCAGACTGGGCTCAACTTGAGGTCCTCCTGCTTCAGCCTCCGAGGGTGCTGGGATTACAGGAATGCACCACCATGTCATGCTGCACCCTGGTTTTCCTAACATGATGTCTTGCTTTTTGTCTCCATTTCTGGGTTTGACTGAGACATTTTGCTGAGGTTACTAATCTACAAGTGATTTCACAATCCCCTTTTGTGTTTCAATTTCTGTCATCTGTATAATCCATTCATTGCATCAAATCTGCCGTTTGAAATTCTTAATTTTGTTTTCTTTATTAGGTCCTGAGTAAAAGCTGTAAAAATAGTCTGGAGTATAGTTCATTGGTAGAGTGTGTGCTTAGCATGCACAAGGCCCTGGGCTCAACCCCCAGTACACACATGAAAAACGCAAATATATATATAAAGCATTATCTTAATAACAGATGAAGGTTTTATTTTCTCGACTCTAGTATGACTTCACACTTGCTTGGTTCTTGGGCTTTGGGCAGGTATGGAATAAAAAAATCAGAAATTTAGCGTTGCATAAAAGATAAAAAAAAGCCACAATAGTTTAGATTTATGATTAACAAGTCAATAGCTGAGTCCTAAATTAAAAAGGCCTTGCATTCTATGATTTTCCTCCCAGATTGCTAGTAAAATCTTCATTTTGTAATGATCTTACATCATTTTTAATGATCTTTCCCTTAAAAATAGGTAGAAAAACCAAACAACCACATGAAATAGATAATATGCATGTTCTTTTAACTATGAAAGAAATTCAACTAGTAATTTAAAAGCTCCCCTGGCAAAACTTTCTAGCCAGGTGAGGTGGTGCATGCCTATAACCCCAGTACTTGAGGCTGAGACAGGAAAGTCACAAGTTTGAGCCCAGCCTGGACAACTTAGTGAGTTAGCAAGACCCTGTCTCAAAATAAGAAATAAAAAAGGGCTGGGGATGTAGCTCAGTGTGAAGGCCTTAGGTTCAATGTCCAGTACCACAAAGAAGGAGAAGGTCGGGGAGGAAGGAGGGGGAAGAAATAATTATTTCCAGGCCCACATGGTTTTGAGACAGGACCTCCGTGGTGGGAGAGAGGCTGGACGACAGGCCCCTGGGCACTGTGAACCATTAGCCTTTGTAGCATGGAATGCTTCAGCAGACCTGTCATGAGACACAAAACCACAGAAGCACAGTATTTGCCTGAAATGAGAAATTGTTACCAGGAAAAAAAAAAAACCTAAATAAGCCCTCTTAAGTTTCACTTAGTCGATTTAAAAATCACTAATATTGGATCTGATAGTGCTGGTTCAACTTGCAGTCAACTTTTCCGGTACTTGATACTCCCCGGTAGAAGAATGCTTTCTATATGTCATTGTGTGAAGCAATAGGTCAGATTTTTAAAAAAGTACATGGACTGAAATAGTATAAACCAAACACAGATTTGCCATATCATAATTATCAAAGCCAAGTTTTAAAATGCATTTTCTTATAAAGAAAAATATTTTTTCTCAACATATGATGTAGTTGGAATGTTCATATTACTCCAGTGATATATACTTTCCTGGCCTAAACTAATAAACACCATAAACATTTCTGTTTCCAACATCAACTTTATACATTAACATTTGAATGAATACGTTCATTATATGGCTAGGATAGCAATTTTCAAATCCAGGGCTAATGTGCTTCCTGGCTTATGCTGAAACACTTAAAACCAATTAACTAATTCATGAATTAATATTTAGACATTATCCTCTAGAACTAAATGAGATAATGTTTGTAAAGTGGTTAGTACATTTCCTGGCATATAGTACTCAATAAATCATAGCCATTAATATCAGTATCATAAACTTAGGATGCATAAGATTTTCTACATTGAATACTGCCACAAATAAATGAAGAACAAAAGCGATTGAAACACTTTCCTACTCTCCTAAATCCAACTAACAGCCTCACAACCCAGAAGTTCAATTTAAAAATGTCCTGATAGTTTTTCTCTGTAGTGAGCTTTAGCCATATACCTGCAGGTGTATGTACTTGTCCGTATGTGTTTATACACTTGTCACTAAAAACAAACGCTACCAACTAGTGTAGTCATTCAAGTCAGTTGGATCCCCTAAAAACAAATGCAGAGATAGGAGGGCAAAGGTTTACAGTGAAGGTGGGTTTGGAACAAAATATAGAAATTGTGAGGAAATAGTGTTGTGGGGGGAGCTCCTAGAACCGTGATGTAATCTGGTTAATACAAGGCAGAGACAGGAGCAAAGAAGCTACTAAGGGCAGGAATGTTCTTTTGTTTGTTGTTTTCTTTCCTGAAAAATGCTGTGTTAGGAAAACAACAGCAATGTTTTGTTGTTCAGCCACTAGAACAAAACTCAGGGGTAGGAGCTGTGGTTCAGCAGTAGTATATTTGTCTAGCATGTGCAAGGCCCTGGGTTCAAACTCCAGCACCAAAAAACCCCAAATTAGACTGGGGATATAGCTCAGTGGCACAATGCCTGTGAGGTCCTGAGTTTGATTCCTGGTACCAAAAAACCAAAACAAAACAAACAAAAAAACCCACCCAAAAATAATAAAAAATGTAGAATTCCTTATTACTGTTAAACCAAATAATAGAATCCAAATGCAACTTCATGAGAGATAATTAATATTTTGTGTAAAATCATGTTAATCATATGACCAATTTGAGAAATCAATGAAAAAATCAATTATGAGTCAGTTATCACTTGTATTATGCTCATTATGTAATGAAACTTTTTGAACTACAATGAGAAAAAACTAAGGCTTTTGGTTCCCTATTATGATCTTTCTTAAATTAACAAGTCCTGCTTTGCTGCATAAGGGTTCATTCATTTATCAACATTTATGGAGTGCTAAGAAGCACTGGGCATACAACTGAACAGTCATGATATGGAAGAAAAACCATAGGTGACCAGATATTATAAAAATAAGTGCACATGAGCCGGGCGTGGTAGCACACGTCTTTAATCCCAGCACTCGGGAGGCTGAGGTAGGTGGAGCGTTGTGAGTTCGAGGCCGGCTTGGGCTACAACAAGAGCACAAGGCAGGCCTGAGCTACATAGTGCGACCCTGCCTCAAAAAACTAGGGCCGGGAGTTTGGCTCAGTGGCTCAAGCGCCTGTCTGGCAGGTGCGAGGTTGTGAGTTCAATCCCCGGTGCTGCAAAAAAAACAAAAAAAATAAGTGCACAAAGTGCTTAGTAACCAATGAAATACAAATTAATAACATGCTGAGATAGTTTTATATTTCTTAGATAAAAAACCTAAGAAATCCAGGTGTGGTGGCACACACCTGTAATCCCAGCTACCTGGAAAGGTGAGGCAGGAGAATTGCAATTTCAGGCCAGCCTGGGTAATTTAGCAAGACTGTGTCTCAAAATTTAAAAATAAATTTTAAAAGGCTGAGGATATGGGTCAGTAAAGCACTGCTGCTTTCAATCATCCGTCTAAAAAAAGGAAAAATTGACAAATGCCATATGTAAGAACATAGACCCATGCGAAGCTAACTCTCACATGTTATGATGCATGTAAAGTTTTTCTTTTTGTGATGCTGGGTCTTGAAATCAAGGTCTCATGCATGCTAGACAGATATTCTTACTGAGCTACACCCTCAACCCCGCGTATATATTTATATAATCACTTTCCAATCCAATTTGGTACTTCTTATAATGTTACACAATGGTATAAGTTATGACCTAATGTTCCATTGTTAGACACACATCCAGAGAAACTTGTATATGGATTGGAATGCTTATAGCACCACCTTTTGTAATAATGAAAATGACTGGAACTCTCTCCCAAATCCATTGACAGGAAATAAATGAATTTTGATGTATTCTGTTTATTCAATGCAATCACATACAGCAGTGACAATAATTTATAGCTGAATACACAGAAGGTTCTTAGGAACATAACTTAGAGTGGGCTAGCCGTTTTCAGCAGACTCATACAGTATGATGCTTCTCTGTAAGCTCAAGAACAAAGAGGCAGTGTGTTGCAAATGCCAAACCCAGGCTCATGGTACAAGGATGGGAGAGAGAAAAGCTCATGGGCAAATACAGGTACAGTGATTGGCAAAGGTTTTGAAGGTTTTGCATTTCGTTGTGCTACATAATTATCTTATGTGTTATATGTATTCTTTTTAAATTTATAAATATTTTTGGGCTGGGGATATAACTCAGCAGCATAAGTGCCTACCTGGCAAGTGCAAGGTCCTGAGTTCAATTCAATTCCCAGTACAAAAAAAAAAGATACTTATAAATATTTTTAAATTACTGAGATAATTTTGAAAACAATAAAAACCGTTGTGTAACACATTTGTGCATCTAAGTTGGTATTAACCATTAGATAGGACTTACAAGGGAACTCATATTTTCTGTCTTCCAGGCTAGTGTTTTTAGACAGTCCACTTTGAAACCAAAAAGAACACAATAGCATACACTATACTCTTCCACTACAGTGTCTTTCATTTTAATTTATAAAACTAATGACTAATTACTATGTAAAAATTCAAGGAATACTTCAGTATTAAACAGAGATAAATTCTTTTCTTCTGAACCTCCCAACTTCCACAATTCTACTCCCCACATCTATGAAATGTTCCTGACAGTTTCAAAATATGTGTCTGTATCTATATATAGCAATACATGTTCTTTTAGAAATAAAACTGTTTGCAAGCCGGGCGTGGTGGCGCACGCCTTTAATCCCAGCACTCGGGAGGCTGAGGTAGGCGGAGCGTTGTGGGTTCGAGGCCGGCTTGGGCTACAACGCGAGCGCAAGGCCGGCCTGAGCTACATAGTGCGACCCTGCCTCAAAAAAACCAGGGCCAGGAGTTTGGCTCAGTTCCTTAAGCGCCTTCCCTGGCAGGCACGAGGTTGTGAGTTCAATCCCTGGTGCTGCAAAAAAAAAAAAAAGAAAACTGTTTGCCTGTCAATATTTTTCAACAACTCATTTGTTTAATTACAATAATACTTTCCGTGTCAGTAGCCATATATTATGCACAATACTTCTGGGGGTTATATGGTTTTCTTTTGTAACAGATGTGCTGATTTAATTTATACACTCACTTGATGAATTATTTAGGTTATTCCCAGTGTGACAGGACATTAAATGAAATTATTTTTGTATTTCTTTTTGCAGAGATTTCCGAATCTGCAAATAAAACTAACGGTGCACCTTACCCCTGCGTTGTAAAGTGAGACCCCAGACCACGTACATGAAAAGAGCTGTCCACAAGCTGGCTCCTGACACTGAGGTCAGCGTGCATCTTGAGATACAAAATTATTGAAGTTTAGAATGCTGAAAAAGAAAACCCAAGACCTCGGAATTATAAAGAATGCTAAAGACTAAGCAAAGCGTTCTTTGTAATTTACTAGGCAGAAGGTGGCCAAGGTGACACCAGCTCAACGGTTATACAAGGATGGTAACAAACAGTACAGAAAAGGCTAAAACAGTTCGTTCATTTCGACTTTGCCTCCCTTTGCTAATGATTATCAGCTAGGAAAGGGCAGAAGTAAAACTGGTGGGAGACAGCTGAAGCCAAAAATGGGTGAAGAAAAAGATATGATAATGTCTCTCTGTATCTGAGGAGGATTAGGAATTCTCATGCTTCAACTCGGGTGTGCAGATGTCTTTAGGACAGATGCCCTAGAAACAGGAGGCTGTGGAGTAGCGAGTTAGAAAATTTGTTTGGGGGTTCACAGGAGGTGCACCCAGAAGGAAGGGAAGACGCAGGGCCGGGCAGAGCAGGAAGCTTCCTGAACCAAGGCTGTGGCTGAGGATTCCTCCAATCCTGCAGCTCAGGGGCCACGAGGTGGAGCTCAGGGCCACTTATTTCCCCAGGAGAAGCTTAACTGTGGGTGAGGCGATTACAGATTTCAGCTGATAGCCCAGCCACCTAACGAGGGAGCCCTGATGAAGGGCCAGTGTCCACTTGAAGAAGGAATGTAAGGCAGCTGGTTGTAGTTGCGTGCATGTAATCCCAGCACTTGGAAGGCTGAGGCAGCAGGATTGTCATGAGTCTGAGGCCAGCCTGGGCCACATGGTGAGACATTGTCTTTAAAAAAAAAAAAAAAAGTAGGTTTCTTCCTGTGAGCGACTTTAAGGCCCTGTTTTCGCACTACTTTCACACTTCCGTGCTTCTCCCAGGTCCATAGGAGATCATTTTGCCATTCCCCAAGATGGCAGGGACCTGGTGTGGGTGAGTTTGTCTTTGCCGCTAGTTGTGCTTCTTACACACTTTTGCTCATTCTGTGCTCCTAAAGCCCAATCTTGTTCTCAGGCCTGCCCTTGGTGTCTCCTCTACATGGATTTTCCAGCACAGCAGGTGTTTCTCCCCTGCCTCCTGCAATCTGAACAAATTCACATGCTCAGCAGACAAGGGTTGGCGATGAAGAGAAGCAGCAGTGTGAGAGGGTCAGAAGAAACAGATGGCACTGCTGAGAACGCTTTATCCCCCATATAATTTTTATGACTTGAGTTCCCTCTGGGCCTTGGGCTTTGTTCAGGTCCAAAGGCACATGGTTTATAAATTTAAAAATCATTGTCTTTGCTTTTCTACTGCAAAATCCTTTCCCTGAGGCAATGAATGCATCGACTAAATGAATAAAGGATAAAGAGATTCAGAGATGAAATCTTGGGTTACATTTCAAAATGTTATCCCGCCCACAGTTACAGTCGAGGATGCTAACAGGACCTGGGGGTAGGATTAGTGGAAACTTGGAATAGGCTTTGATGGCTCCCGGAAAAGAGACAAGGATCAGATGATCAAAGTGAACAGGAACTCAGCATTTTTGTAAGCACAAAGAAAGAGGGTGTTGCAAATATAGACTGCAAGCTTACTATGCCACAGAGGAAGAGTTCCAAGGAAAACCCATCTCTCTTCCTTTTGTTTTCTGTTCTTCTGTTCTTTTCCCCCTTCCTTTTCTCTTTCCTTCCTTCCTTTCTTCCTTCCTTTCCATCTTTCTTCTCTTTCTCCTTGATAGTACATCTTGGTCAATGGCTGTTGAAATAAGAATCTGGACTTCAGCAAATAATGTGATGGTCTCCTGAGCTATCATTATGAAACATGCAAAAATAGGAGGCCAGAAAAGAATGGGGCTGGTGGGTTGGTAATACAATGAGCAATCATGCTCAAAGACTAAGTGGAGCTTATTGCATCTGCAGGACCAAATTTTATTTTGGTGAGTGGAAATGGAAAGGAGTAGAGATGGATCTCTTTGTGTCTAATGATTCTGCTCTGTACATTCTGCTTCTTGTTTAGCATCTTTGGCGTGCTGCTGCTTGGTGAACAGCTCAACTCTTCCTCATGTCAGAGGCTACTGAGAGACTTATTTATCGCGTGTGCACCAGGATGCTGAAAACTTGATTTTCTCCATTTTCTTTCAGTATCCCTCCCCTTGGGTAGTGCCTTTGTTAACTGTTCAGTCTGAAAAATGAATGATAAGGAGACTGTGTATTTCAAACTTGCTGACCACAAACACAAGATATACACAGCGTCACATTGCTGTGAAGCTATGTCCTATTCCTCAGAAGCAATCACTTTAAGTTTGATTGTTAATTTACATATTTACCTCCACATCTCTAATAAGCATGATTACTTTGCCTCTTCTTGATTTGGAGGAGGTTTGGGTACTAGCAGGTATAGTCCAGTATAAGAGGATTTAGGCTTCTTATCACCACCATTTCTTGGAAATGGCTGTGTCATAATTATGATTGAACCAGCACTCAGTAGTTAGGATGATAATGAAGCTATTATTCACAACTGAGCTTGGTAGTAAACTAAAATTATTTCCCTGCCTTCTGTTTTCCTGAAGTTAAAAATTATAGTCTGTTTATTTAATTTTCTATGTACTTACTAGAAATTCATTACCAAATTCTCTCCCAGCTATCTAAAATTTTCTCTTATTACATGCAGACACAACAGTCATCTCATTGATTTTGTCTTCGTGGAGACATCGGTCAGCTTTGTGTCAGTCGTTAAGAGCTGTCCTTTAGACACCACTACTGAGGTCTCGATAAAAGGCAAACTCAGATGGTTCCAAAATTGGTCCTAGAGAAAACGAGGCTACCTGCTCATGAATGCAAGAACCTCCCTGCAGCCCTCCATTCATACAGTCCTGCGTGACCCGTTTCCACTGTGCTATCTAGCTCGCTCTTTCTGGAAATGACTTCTGCACTAGAGATTCCCCCGATATCACCTGAGACATCCTAAGTATTGCAGATTTCAGAATCAGATTATGTCCTGCTGTTGCAGTGCCAGGTTTAATTAATTCCCCAAAGAGTAAGACAATAATTATCTTTTAATTGACTGCATCTGAAAAATTTCTGGCCTGAAATCCTAGTATCACTACAAGGCAGCACTCATAGGCTTTTGCCATTACCTCGGGTTTGTGGACGTGTGAGATGCAAATACTTTCAAAACCACATCACAGTATGGTTCACAGTTGATCCATCCATCACTGATTACAATTCAGACACAGCCTGCTTTGTGAAGGCCCCCATTCAAACACAGCCTTCCTCTAGTTAGTCCTAATGGGTAAGAGCTAGCAAGAGTTCTGGATGCGGAACATGTGTCCTTCAGATCCAAACAGCCCAGCCAGGCACTGTACTTCATACTTAGCTCCAGGGTAGGTAGTAGCAGCAGTCTATTTTTAGTTGCCTTAGCTCCCGTCCTGGGTATTCCTGAAACTGTCACTGTTGGGTGGGCTCCAGGATTCTTGCTGGATTTACCAGCCAGGCTCTGTTGGTCATGGTGTCTTTACTGCATTTAAGCCAGGCCTAGGTTGTTCTTCTGTATCCGATGTTACCACATTGTCATCGAGATGGCACATCATCATCCTAGTAAGCTCATGAATTTAAACAGTCTAATGGTAGCCAGGCATAGTGATGCATACTTGTAATCCCAGCACTCTAGGAGGGTGAGGCAGGAGGACTGCAAATTTGAGGCCAATCTGGGCGACTTAGAAAGACTCTGTCTCAAAATTTAAAAGGGGGAGTGTTGTAGTTCATTAGTAGAATATCCCTGGGTTCAACCCTTAGTATCCCCCCCCAAAAAAGCACAATTTTTACAAATGTGGTTACAGTAAATATAAATTGGGATTCTTCCCACATGAAGGCAGACTGACGTCATTCTTTTTTGAGATAATGATCAAGATAAAAGCATCTGCAGTACCAAGTCTCTTTTGCCATTTTATTCTTTACACTGTTGAAACCATATCAGGGACTGCTCAGGTGCAGGCTGCACTACTTTATTTAGGCCTTGATAATCCACTGTTCATCTTCATGAACCACTCCCCCTATCCATGGGCTACATGGGACTTTGTGGATTTTGTGCCAGCCCTCCAACTTTTAACGTGGCCAATGAAGAGTTACTCTCTTTTTGTCCAGTAGGATCCATGAGATACTATTTCAAATTAACAAGCTATGTGGGCTCTAGCAATTCCATAGGTTTCCACTCAGTAAGCCCCAAAAATAATGACCAGAGGGCAAACTTCCATACCTTTGGCTTTACAATACTAAGTAGGAAGTGTTTTATAGTCAGACATAAAATCTCAATGATATTTTTAGGCAGAAGAGATCCAAACGCTTTACAGAGTCTGTTCAAACATGGTTCCACATGGAGACCTCCAGACAAACTCATCTTTTTTTTTTTTCTTTTTTCTTTCTTTCCTTTCTTTCTTTCTTTCTTTCTTTCTTTTTCTTCCTTGTTTCCTTCCTTCCTTCCTTCTTTTTTTATAGTTTGTCTTGGTCAGACAAGGCTGTTGAAATAAGATGTACAAACTCCCACAAACTAGATGATGGTCTCTTGAGATATCATTATGAACAAGAAGAAAAAAGGGGAAGCAGAAAAGATTTGTAGTACGGTAGACCAAAAGACTTGTAGTACAATGTACAACCACACCCAAAAGGAACTGGAATATGGTTGAAGCCAGGTGGCAAGATCGTGGTGGTGCTGGAAACTGACACACAAGGAAAGCTGAACCAAACTGAGAATATGAAGTCTGGAGAAGAAAAGTTTTGGGAGCCGATGGGGATCTGGAAATGAGGAGTTAGGACTCATCCTGCACAGGCTAATTCTGTGTGGTGTTCAGTGGGGAAAAGTCAGGACAGAGTGCTGAAAATTAGAGTCAAAAGCAAATGAAACCCCCTGGATGTTGTGAGGTTGCCAGTTTACCAGCAGTGTAATGTCCCAGAGATTAATTCACTCCACTGAATTCATGAAGTGCCCACAGCCCACAAACAGAGAGCCAGAGGGCCAAGACAACCTCTAAGAGTGCCTGCCGCCTGGGAAGCCATGATTCTGCTCTGAGAAAAGACAAGTGCAAGACCAAAATCAAGTGAGTTGTCATTTCTTTTAAAAAAAAATGCTTTACATGATTTACAGAAAAACTAGTGATTCAGAAAAAATTTTAGTATATACACTAGAGTCAATTTTATGGCTCATGACTGGCAATATTAATGGAAGCACTAATAAAAGTTATGTAGTAATAAAAAACTGAAACATGGAGTCATAAATCATGTCCCAACAGGATTTGCTAGGGCAGTTAATTTTTTCCTGTGTGATTTAAGCTAGATTTTACACTAACCTTAGCTTTCCCCCAGGAGACCCATAAAGCTCAGTTTAGGCTAAAGATGGAAGTGAATCTGTACTGTTTGATAAAACAGCAGAGAAGATGTGGACATTTTAGAAATGTGACATTCTAGACGTACACAATGGAATGAGTTTAGTTATCCCACTTAATAGTAGAAGAGCACTGGAGGTTGCCCATCCATCAATCCTTACTTGAGTGTCAGTTGATTTTTCTTCCTTTTAGCTCTACCAAGATTCTGGGCCCAAGTTTCATGGGAAAGTAAAGTTTATACTGGCTTTGGAGACGCCTGTTGTTTCAATAGCTGCCTTCTCCTTCCCTTCTACTCACTACTCACTGTGCTCCTCTCTCAGTCCATGGAGCTGCTAATCATAAGACCTCGCCTTCCTCACTCTCCAGGGTGTGGCTTGGACTGGCCAATCAAGGTTCCCTATCCATTTTGGTGGGGACTGGACTTTTGGGGATGCTGGTGGATATCTAACCTCAATAGGTCTAGAAGGCTTCAGGAATTATCAGGGATGCCAGAGGTAGATTGGGGAAAGCTTTTCTCCTGAGGTCACAAGCACTGGAGACCTTTGGGTGGAGATGCTGGGAAACCATCCTTGCCACCACAGGGAGAGAGCCTCTCTTGGGAGTAAACCAGTGCAGCAGAAAGTAGAGGCAAGAAACTGAAAGGGAGGACGAGAGGGAGGCCTGAATCAGATAGATTGAATCCATCTGAAGCTCCAGACTCTTCAGATTCATGAGACAATGAATTCTTGTTTACTTAAACTAGTGTGATTTCGGTTCTGTTACCTGTAACCAGAGTCCTTAATTATCTAGCCATGCCAGAGTTACTTTATCCCTAGTACATTTTCTGATGATTATCTCCAAAGAGCAGGAACCCTGAGGAAGAAGAGGGCAGTAACAGTTTAGTCACTCCTTTCATCTATTGTTTTGGAATAGTGATCCACCCAGCCCCTGCTCTGAAGGAGTAGTGCTGAGCACCCAAGCTGTCCCGCAAGGCAGCTGCTCTTCTCAGTGAAAGGAAGCTGGACATTGTGACAGACTGCATTTTCCACAACTGGCCACGCTGATTTATTCATCCTGTCCCACTCACAGTGTGATGTGCCTGACACTCCTCCTTCTGAGAGATGGGGTCTAGATTCTCTTTCCTTGGATCAGATGGGCAGTTGTGACAAACTGACTTTCTGGGGTGTGGTAGAGAGAGGTAACACAGCTTCTGAGGCTGGGCTGTGGAAAGGATGAAGCTGCTTCCTTTCTCTCTTGGGACACTTGCCCTGGGAATCCGGCTTCTCTGTGAGATGGAAACTTAAGCCAGCCCAGGTGAAGAGGAGCTGAGGGTCCCAGTGGACAGCAGCATCCAATTCCAGACATGTGTGTAAGCAGGTTTCCAGATGACTCCTGTTATGGTTGATACATTGTGTCAACTTGAGAAGGGTAAGTAAGCAATTCAGCAGGGGGCCAGGGTCCTCATTTTGTAAACATCCTGAGCCTGTGCAAGAGGAGGGCGCAGCGTGTTTGTGATTGCTATACCTGCTGTGGGGAGGGGTTAGCCTGCTTACAATACAAGGGAGGACAAGAGGCTTGCTGTCCCCCCACCACCCTTTTGCTCTTGCTGCTTTTGCTGTCTTCTGCTGCCTTGAAGTGTTGCCCCTGTGCCATGTGACTCTGCCTTGGAGCCAGGGAATTATGGACTGAAACCTCCACAAACTGTGAGCTAAATAAACCTTTTCTTCCTTAATTTTGGGTGTCCAGTATTTTGTCCCAGCAACAAGAGAAAAGTAACTAAGACAATTCCTCTCCAAGATCAGAAACTTCCACCCACTTTTCAGACTCAGCCTTTCTCATTGTGCTGTGGCTGCATTCTGGGCCACCAGAAGCTCTGAGAGACAGTAACTTATTACCGTGCTGTTATTAGGATAGTGACTTTTTGAACAGTTTATTAAAATGGTAGATAACCGACAATGCTCATCTTTGTTGATGTGATACTTTATTGAAAGAAAAAATATGGAAATATATATGTATGGCTAAAAACTGACTTTCTCAGAAAACCTAAGTGGCCACAGGATAATTCTAGAGGCTCAACACTGGTGATTCCATGGTCTTTCTCATAGAGTGAGGCCTTTTCAGATAGAAGTGAAAATCGTGGCTGAGAGACATGGGATGTCTAGATGACTGCCTAGCTTTTGGATGCCCTTTAACCTAGAGAAATGGTGAAATCAAATGCCTCTGTATTGGAACTGTGTCTGTCTACGTGAAGCTGTGCTTGCTTTGGTTTTGGTAGGTGACTGTCACGGAGGTGATGCGCTGTGTTCCCCAGCCCCACGCTCGTCCTCATTCCCCAGCCTCCTTGCAGTTAGCCGGGATGACTGGGTTCTGGCCAGTGGACCAGGAGTGGAATCAAAGCATTCTATCTGGTGTGAGGCAGCTGGGAGCAAATGTTCTTTCTTTCTAATTCAGCCTCTTGGGGCCCAGGGCAGCTAGGAATTAAAGACAGAAGCACCTCTGCCAGGCTGACTCCCTGAATGACCGTGTGCAATACAACCCCACTCCTTCCAGCCTAGCTGCAGACTGCGAGGTAAGCAAGGATAAACATTCACTGTGCCGAATCGCAGTGATCTGGAACTGTAACAGCACCGCATATCAATGCATTCGATGAAGACAGCAGCCTGCCACACAGCACCTCGTCACCATGTCTCAAACTCAGTGAGAAGCAGAGGCCAGTTGCTCTCCTCCTTCCCACACAGCCCAGCTAACTGACCCGCAAGTTCGCCTCTTCCTTGCCTTACCACATTACCGTATTTCAGCCTCCATGTAGGCTGTGGGTGGGTTTGATGGTCCTCCGTGCTGGTCCTCCCAGCCGCGATGGTCCTGAAGTGTCCTCTCATCACTTCATGCTTCTGTTTGTAAATTTCCCTCCTTCAGCTTCATCTCCTAGTCCCTGCTGCACCTCCCTGTGTCTGGAATGCATGACCCTTACACTCTTGTTTTCAAGATGTCTGATTCGTTTTTCAGGAGGCTAAGGCAGGAGAATCATGAGTTTGAGGCTGGCCTGGGATACATAGTGGGGTCCTGTCTCAAGAAACAAAAACAAACAAATGAACAAACAAAAATTTTTCATAGCCTCAATCAGATACATGCTAGACTTCAACTAAATTTTTTTATTGGCTTAGGGATAGTATGATAAATGGTAATAGTGAGGGTGCTGAGTTAAAAAAAATTGTATTTCTAGAATTTCTGTTGATATATCAATATTGCCAGCATTCGAAAGATGTACTTAGGAGAGACTGAGGCAAAAGAATGGTGAGTTCAAGCTCAGCCTGGGGAACTTAACAATTTAGCAAAATCTTGTCTTGAGGTGGCTTATATGTTCATCAATAGATGTTTGGATAAAGAAAATGTATTTACACGCAATGGAGTACTACTATGCCAGAAAGAGGGATAACCTTGAAATCATAAAGTTGAATGAAATAAATCAGACATACAAGCTTAAATATTACGTGGCTTCTCTTATACAAGAAACTCAAAATATAAATAAAGAGCAAATTAAAAGATAGATAATAGGAAGTAGGGAGACAGGTCTTTCTCAAATGTGAAGGGAATCAAGAGATAGAGGGAGTGGGGAGAGAGGCGGGGAAAGGGGATGAAAACAGAACTGAGAGGTGTTGTGTACATGCGTCAGCTCCACACAAGGGATGGAAACATTATTGTACTGCAAACATGTATGGTACTCATAAAGATAAAAACTGAAAAAATAATAAAAAATTTAAAAAGGGATGTAGTTCTGTGGGGTGGCCTTGGGTTTAATCAATTCCCACTTTACCCTCCCCTCTAAAAAATAGGTGCTTATTTTGGAGAAGAGAAACGCTTTATGAAGGAATGAAATAGAGTACTTGGTTTTGACTGCAGATTAGAAATCCACATTGGTGGGGCCCGGGCTCTGGGAGGGTTGAGGTGCTGACACAGTGCTCTCTGGCTGCGCTGGGAAAGCTCACGTTCACAGCCTCCGAAGGCAAGAGGAGACGGCAGCTGAGGGCACTGGCTCCTGCTCCAGTTCCAGGGCAATAAGCTGCCAACCTTAGAGATAAGACAGTTCTCCCAATTAGCAACATCTACTGCTTAACATGTCTTTGTTCTGCTTAACAAGGCCTGCTCATTTCTAGGGCTTTCACCTGAGATGTGCCCTTCACTTCCTGCACCCCACCGAATCGTTAAAAATCCAGTTAACACTGGCAATCCAGGGAAGTCTTTGTCTCAGCTTCAAGAGAGCGCCAACTGCTCTGGACTCCCCACAAACTCTATGTGCATTGTCTTCAAGTAATCCTCTTCCATACGCTCATCTCTAAGATCTAGAGCCTGGTCAGCTCCCGGTCACATATGGACTTTCATTTCCGTTATTTCAATGCCATATTTCTTGTTGGCTTCTGATCCTGGACATTGAACCTAGGGTTTGGTGTATGCTATGCAAATGCAATACCATTGAGCTGCATCCCGACGCTTTTCATTTTATTTTGAGACCAGTTCTAACTTAGCAGCTAAATCGTCCCAGCTGGCCTTGAACTTGCAATCCTTGTGCCTCAACCTCTCAAGTAATTGAAGTGACAGGCATGTGCCACTGCACATGGGTTAAAGATACAGTTTTGAAATTAAATTGTCACTTTTTTTTGTTTGATTTTTGTGACAGGGTCTCACTGTGCAGTCCAGGATGGCCCTGGACTCCCTATGTAGCCCAGGCTGGCCTGAAACTCATGGCAGTCCTGCTGCCTTGGCCTCCCAGGTGCTGGGATGAGAAGCATGTGCCAACACACCTGGGTGTAATATTTCATTTTGGGGATAAGTCACTAATTTATTTAAGAAATCAGTTAAAAAACAAAAAAGTAATTTACAAAGTCATCATCGATCCTAACTTAAGGAAAGAGTAGTAAAACATAAGTATTCCATCACTTACATTCCTAGTTTAAATGCTTCTCAATTTATGAAAGTAAAAGATCAGTTTCTACAGGAAAAAAAAAATAAAGTCCATTCCTGCAATTCAAAAACAGATGTAAAAAGAGGAGGAAGAGAGTGCAAATTTGAAATGCTTCTGATTTGCTATAGGAATAAAACCCCAGGCCAGCACAAGCTATTGCAATCATTTCAGACACAGAGCGGTGAATGGCACACACAGCTGAGGGCCTGGTGTGAAGAGCAATATCTAATGTCTGCCCAGATCTATACCAGGAGTTCCTGTGGATTGTCATAAGTTTGGTGCTTCTTGGATTTTTTGCTCTTCAATTCTTACAGTTTTGGTTCAACATTCGGACATTTTCTGCAACACAAATTTGACAAAAGCATTATGTTTTTTAGGGAAATAGCTTCCATGGAACATAAAATAGTCTGTTGTGCAAAAGCAATAGCAGCTGGTGAAGTTTATAGAAAGTGGCAGAGCCCAATGTGATGAATTATAAACATGCTTATATTTAAAACAAGCACTGACATAAAAGAGGCAACAGAACACAGAACATGCTTCTGTTTTGCTCAGGAAATATGCACAATGTCAAGGAAACTGTGCAGCATGATTAGAAAAAGATCCAGGAAATTCTGGTACAAGGCCATGTTTTCCTCTCCCCCATTTAGATATCAGATGTAGAGGGTTAAGAGAATTCTTTCATTTGTGGTATACATCATGCATTGCGTTAGCTTTCTCTCTTTTCTCCATCATCCCTGCTCCCACATCCCTTTCACTCTATTTCATGCACCAAGAGTAACACATTTGGTGTATATCCTTGGATCTATAAGCATCTTTGAAAAATATAGTACTGTTCTTTGTGAGTTGATGTTGAAAATTTGCACTAATAGTGCAATAGTCAATTGTGGTGTCAACTTGAACAAGAAATGCCTAACAGACTGGTCTAGCACAGTTGTTCTGGGTGTGCCTGGGTGAGTGATTTACTGAGGAGGGAAGACCCTGTTCCCGCCCCCACCTGGGTATGAGTAGCACTAGCCAATGGGCTTGCAGCATGGATGGAATAAAAAGGGAAAGAAGGAGGTTTTGCTTCTGCTTCTTTGCCATCACCTTTGATATCCATCTCCAGGCTTCTAGCATAGACTCTTTGGCTTCCTCATACAGACTTGCACAGGACTCAGTAGTAAACTCTAGGCCTTTGATGTTTGTCTAAGCCATCTGGATCTACAGCTTACAGAGAGCCCTTTTAAATTCTTTAATGCCCAGTGTCACCCTTTAGGGCACAACCCAATGGCCTAACTTCCTCCCACTGCCCCTATACCCTAACAACCCCACCATCTGCTAAGAACACCACGGGCTGGTGGGTGAGCCTTTAACAGAGAGGCCTTTGGGGAACATTTAAGATCAAGCTGCTATATTGGAGGTGACGGATAGAGAACATATCCAGCATCACAAGTTCTTCAGGACAGTGCTACTAAATGTTAATCTCTCATCGATTTTTAATTTTGAAAGTATCTTCTCTCCAATGATCACCCAACTCTAAATCTTTCTATTGTGTCATTTGTATGTATTTATCCATCTATTTTTAATCCTTTTGGGGAATCTTAAGAAGACCTTCCCCAAGCAAAGTAGTCAAGGAGTATTCATTGTGCTAATCACTTTGCAGTTTATTATTCACACTCAGGTCTTTTATCTGTTTGGAAGTCATTTTTATATAGATGACAAGGTATTGACTTTATTTTTCTGTGTATAAAATGGGCCATTTCTTCAAATACCACATGTTAAATAAACCACCCTTTTCCTGTTGATTTGTGTGAGAGCCTCTATCAAATGACAAATTCCTATGTCTACATGTGTCTATTTTGAGTTATCTGTCTTATTCTATTCCATTCCATATCTTACCCCGCTCTATCCTACTTTATTTCATTGTCAGTTTGTTTGAATTGTACCACATGTCCACTGATTTTTTTTTTTTTTGGTTACTTACTCATTTCTAGAAAACTAAGGCCTTCCTTAAAAGAGACTGTCCTAATTATGTTCTAAGTATCCAGTCTTGATCCCGGAGACCTCTGCAGCTGGGGGGACCATCATCGGCAGCACCTCCCCCACCACTCTGGAGACCTCTGTAGCCCAGGGACCATCAGTGATGTGTCCATCACCCGCAGAACCCTGGTGGGCTGGTGGAAGCCTCAGCAACCCCTCAGTCACACAGAGGACCTCATCAGGCCTGCGACAGTACAGTGAGTTTCCCCCTCAAATAGAGGACCTCAGTGGGTCAACAGGAGCAGCATCAAGCCCTCGCCTCCAGCTGTAGGACTTTGGCAAGCTCGGTAAGACTGTGGGTGGTCTTTCTTCCATACAGAGAACACCGGGTGGGTTGAGGAGAGCACTGAAAAGGCCTCTCCCTACCTGGAGGAACTTGAAAGGGCCTAGGAGACCCCCAGTGACACAGTAGGGTCCCAGCTGAGGCACACAATATAGCCAGATAAATCTGGCAGCCTGGAACAGCCTAAAGCCACAGTAACAATAGGAGCAAAGGGTTGGCTTACATCAATACCCCTAGGCTAGTCAGCCTTGGGAGAATATAAGACTCACCCAATAGGACCTGCAAGAGGAATTCAGGTGACTGGCCCCTCCCCTTCATTGTGGGACCCAGCAATAGGACAAACATCATGCATACAGTAGAACCCTAAGATACACATGACAGTTGAGACTAGTAGGATTGAAAGACCAAAATATTAACCCAAGAGGTAAAAAAGTAAAATGCAATCTCAAATGTGGAGTCCATCAGGAACAAGTACAGGAGACACTGAAACTGAGGATATTAGAAGTGACACATCTGAAATTTCTGAAAAGATAGCAAGTGAAGAAAGAAACAAATCCATGAAGCTATAGAGGAAATCAGATTAGAAATAATCTCTCAGGTAAAGAAAGAAATGACAACCTTAATAAAGGAATTACTCAGCATATCTAGAGAAGACATAGATTAAAAAAGTACAGGAAAATGGGAAAATGATGGAAACCTTGAATGAACAATTTAGGAAAAAAATAGAATGCATGAAACAAATTCAAAGCGATATCCAGGGAATAAAAAAACTCCATTGAAAGCTGGCAAAACCATTTGAATGAAGCTGAGGATAGACTTTCAGATCTCAAAGACAAGATTGCAACTAGCGATTATGACAGGAAAGAACTTGTAAAAATAGCAAGGCAGCATGAAATAACAATTCAACAGCTTCAAGATGATGCAAAGAGAAGCAATACAAGACTGATAGGCGTCAATGAAAAAGCAGGAGTCAATGCAACTGACTTAAAAAAACTATTTGCAGAAGTAATAGCAGAAAATTTTCCAAACATGGGAAAGGAATTTGATACACAGGTAAGTGAGGCATATAGGATGCCAAATAGTCATAATCAAAATAAATTTACACCCAGACATATGATAATTAAGATCCCAGACATACAGCAAAGAAACAATACTAAAAGTTGTTAGAGAAAAGCCACAACTCACTTACCAAGAAAAGTCTGTTAGTATCACAGCAGCCTTTTCAGCACAAACCCGCAAGTTAAGATGAGCTTTGAGTGAAGTATTTCAAGCCCTGAAAGCAATTCAATGAGGGGGAAAAGCAGGAAACCAACAACAGGACAATAACATGACAAAGTTAAGTCAGTACCTATCGGTTATATCCATCAATGTAAATGGCCTCAGTTCACCAATTAAAAGAAATAGGTGGCAGAATGGATAAAGATACAGGATCCAACAATATGCTGTATACAAAAAACATATCTGACCCAAAAGGAAATTCATAGACTAAAAGTCAAAGGATAGAAAACAGTATTCCATGTGACAGGAATCCAGAAAAAAGCAGGGGTACCTAGTCTATTTGCAGACAATATAAACTTCAAACCAAAAATGATCAAAAGAGGTAAAGAAGTTCACTACATACTTGTTAGGGGAAAAATTCAAGAGGAAGAGTTAACAACCATAAATATATATGCACCAAATGCAGAAGCCCCCTACTATAAAAGACAAATACTAATAGACATGAAAAACCAAATAGGCAATAACATAATTGTAACAGGGGACCTTAATACCCCATTGTCACAAAGAGATAGATCGACTAGACAAAAAGTTGGCAAAGAAATAACAGAACTGAATCAAACCTGTGAACCAATGAACTTAGTAGACATTTACAGAGTGTTCCACCCAACATCATTAGAATATACATTTTTCTCAGCTGCACATGGGGCGTTCCCTAAAATAGACATATATTAGCCCATAGAACTTGCTGAAGTGTAAAGGGATTAAAATTATCCCATGCATATTATCTGATCATAGTGGACTGAAATTGGAAATTAACAGCAAAAGAAACTGCAAAACCTAAATAAACACATGGAAATTAAATAACAACCAATGGGTTACAGATGAAATTAAAGAAGAAATTAAACAATACCTAAAATTCAATAAAAATGCAGAAACAACATACCAAAACTTGTGGGATGCAATGAAAGTGGTCCTAAGAGGGAAATATATAGCAATAAATTGTCACATCAAGAAAACAGAATGAGCACAGATAAATAACCTAATGCAACACCTCAAGCTTCTAGAAAAAGAAGAATAAGCCAAAACCAAAGCCCATAAAAGAGAGGAAATTATAATGATCATAGCAGAAATTAATGCAATTGAGACTAAGAAAACAATACAAAGAATTAATGAATCAAAGAGCCAGTTCTCTGAGAGAATAAATAAAATTAATAAACCTCTAGCCAACCTTATCAAGAAAAAGAAGGAAAAAACTCAAATTCATGCAATAAGAAATGAAAAGGGAGAAATTACTACAGATCCCATGGAAATTCAGAAGATCATGAATACCTACTTTGAAAATCTTTACTCACATATGGTGGAAAACACAGAGGAAATGGACAAATTCCTAGAAATGTATGAATTACCAAAGCTGAATCAAGAAGATATAACAATTTTGAATAACCCAATATCAGCTGCTGAAATTAAAAATGTGATTAAAAACTTACCAACAAAGAAAAGCCCAAGTCCTGATGGATTCACAGCTGAATTCTATAAGAAATTTAGAGAAGATTTAATGCCAATACTCCTCAAACTCCAATGAAATTGAAAGGGAAGCAATCCTCCCTAACTCACTCCTGGAGGCAAGTACTACTCTGATACTAAAACCAGAGAAAGACCCAACCAAAAAGGAGAACTATGGGCCAATCTCCCTAATGAACATCGATGCAAAGATTCCCAATAAAATACTGGTAAATAGGATGCAGCAAATTATCAAGAAGATTATATATCATGACCAAGAGGGATTTGTCCCAGAAAGGCAGGGATGGTTTAACATATGCAAATCAATAAATATAATACACCACATCAACAGAGCCAAAGACAAAAATCACATGATCATCTCAATAGACACAGAAAAAGCTTTCGATAAAGCCCAACACTTATTCAGGATAAAAACCTTACAGAAACTTGGAATAGATGGTATCTACCTCAATGGGATAAAAGCCATCTATGACAAACCAACAGCCAACTTTATACTAAATGGACAAAAACTGAAAGCTTTCACTCTAAAATCAGCAACAAGACAAGGATGTCCACTATCACCAATGCTACTTAATATAGTTCTGCATATATTAGCCAGAGCAATCAGACAAGACAGAGAAATAAAAGGAATAAGGATAGGAAAGGAAGAAGTTAAATTATCACTATTTGAAGATGACATGATACTCTACATAGAAAACCCTAAAAACTTCATCAAAAGCCTACTAGAGTTAATAAGCAAATTCAGCAGTGTAGCTGGATACAAAGTCAACACTCAAAAATCAATAAAATTCCTGTAAACAAACAATAAACTCACTGAGAGAAATTATGGAAATAATATTTTTCACAATAGCATCCAAAAAAATGAAATACTTAAGAATCAACCTAACAAAGAATGTAAATGACCTATATGCTGAAAACTATAGTACTCTTAAAAAGGAGATTGAAGAGGATGTTAGAAAATTGAAAGATATCCCTTGTTCTTGGTTAAGAAGAACCAACATTGTGAAAATGGTCGTACTTCCAAAACTGTTATACAGATTTAATGCAATCCCAATCAAAATACCATTAACATCCTTACAGATCTAGAGAAAACATTCCTAAAATTCATTTGGAAACAGAAGAGACCTAGAATAGCAAAGACAATTCTGGGCAACAAAAGTAAGGCAGGAGGCATCTCAATCCCTGACTTGAAATTATACTGCAAAGCTACAGTGATAAAATCAACATGATACTGGCAAAAAAATAGACCTGAGGATCAATGAAACAGATTAGAAGATATAAATACAATTACAAAGACACTCAGCCACCTTATATTTGACAAAGGGGCTAAACATGTTCACTGGAAGAAAGCCTGTTTAACAAATGGTGCTGGAAAAATTGGCTTTCCACATGCTTAAGACTGAAACTAGACCTATGTCTATCACCATGCACTCAACTAAAGTCAAAATGGATCAAAGATCCAAATATTAAAATAGAAACACTAAATCTACTGGAAGACAAGGTGGTAGAAATCTTGAAGACATAAGGGTAGGCAAAGAGTTCATGAGCAAAATGCAAACCACACGTGAAGTACTTTAAAGAATCAACAACTGGGA
>RJWM01003035.1:57577-119045 GCA_004363535.1 Dasyprocta punctata | reverse complement strand
TAAAAAAAAAAAAAAAAAAAAGATATCCTTGTTTGATTCTGTCTTGAAAGAATGTTTTGTCGTGTGTGCTGGCACATGTTTGTAATCCTAGCGCTTAGGAGACTGAGGCAAGAAGATCACAAGTTTGAATCCTGCCTTGGCAATTTAGTAAGATCCTGTCCCAAAATAAAGAAAGTTTTAAAAAGAGATAGGTCTGAAGGCCCTGGATTCAATCCCCATCATTTGCCAAAAGTTTTTTTTTTTTCAGTGTTTCACAGTTAAATATAATTAGGTACACTTTAAAGTTAAGATTGAGATATTCCCTTATAACCTTAAATGTTAGGAAATTTTGTCATAAGCTAGATATTTGTTTTTTCAAATGCTAGGCAAGCACTCTGCTCCTAAGGTATCTCTACAGGCCTTGTTCATATTCTATTTTGAGACAGACTTTGTTAAGTTGTCTAAATTGGCCTCAAATTTCTGATTCTCTTGCCTCAGTCTCCCAAGTGGCTGTGTGCATTATCACTCCCAGCCTGATAATCGTATTATTGAATTTGTTAATGTTGCCGGGCGTGGTGATGCACACCTTTAATCCCAGGACTCGGGAGGCTGAGGTAGGAGGAGCGTTGTGAGTTTGAGGCCGGCTTGGGCTACAACGCGAGCGCAAGGCTGGCCTGAGCTGCACAGTGCGACCCTGCCTCAAGAAACCAGGGCTAGGAGTTTGGCTCAGTGGCTTAAGCACCTGCCCTGGCAGGTGCGAGGTTGTGAGTTCAATCCCCGGTGCCTCAAAAAAAAAAAAAAATTGATAATGTTAATTTGATTTTTTAAAATGTTAAACAAATTTGCTTTTCTTTGATGGAAGTTGGTGATAGGGATTACACATAGGGCCTTGTGCTAAGCACACACTCTACCACTGAGGAACTTTGCATTTTTGAGATAAACCATAACTAGTGCAAGATATGCTATTCTTTTCTTGTCTTATTGCAACAACTGGGACTTACTGTTATTAATTTCTAATTTAACTCCATTCTGATCTGAATCATTGTGTAATTCCTCTTCTTTTAAATTTATTAAGCTGTGTCTTATGGCCTGGAATATGGTCTCTCTTTGTGAATGCTCCATATGAATTTGAGATGAATTCGTATTCTGCTACTGTTGGGTGAAGTATTCCATAAATGCTTAATTATCTTTATAGTCTGTGATCATATTTTCAGTTCTCTCTTATTTATCAATACATATTAAACTCAGTTTTTAACATTATTCCAATAATTCTGTTAGCTTAAGTCTTTGCAATTTTTGCATCTCTAATCTTCCATCTTATTTTCTTGTGTGTTACATTTTTGGCTATGAGATAATAGTTTATGTTACAATTTTATCTTTAGAAATCCATTAGGCTTTACATTCTCTTCTTTCTTTAAACCAGTAAAGCTGTTCTCCCAAATTTCTGTTTCTTTTCTATATGAAAGTCAACTTGACTCTGTATAAATTTATTGGCCCACAACATTTGTCACTCTCAAAACTCTGATGATGTTGTTTTATTATCTGTTATACTACTTTTGCAGAAGAGGAATTTGAAGCAAATTAAGTTTTTCCTTTGTGGTACATTTTTTCTGGGTAAGTTGTTTTATCTTTTATTACTTATAATTTGAAATGTTTTCCAGAATATATTAAGATGGAGCCTTTTTCATTGATTTTTACATAGGAAATGATTAAGCCTTCCAATTTCCACATAGGCCATAATTTTCACCTCTGGAAAGTTCTCTTTTATACCTTTTATTCTAATTTCTTAAGGGCCACCAATTAAGTGTATATTTGCTTCATGGTTGGTTATCTTCAATATCTATCATTTTGTTCTCCACCAGATTCAATTTTTTGCAGCACTAGTAAGTGGGCTGTAATGCCTTGTAATAATCCACACTTCTTCTCGTTCTTCTTGGACATCGTCAGTATCCTGTCTATATGAATGAAGTTACATCTACACAGTAGGCTGCTGATTCTGAATACCCATGGCTTTCCTGAGGTAAAGATTTGTTTGTGAAGATTATGCTTAGCCTGAATGTGGAGCCAAATGAATTTTGCAGGAGGTTACTGTCCCCAGAAACCACCTGAGATAGATATAGAATTGGTGGATAAGGACCCGCAGCCTCCTGGCTTGTCAGGTGGAATAATTCTGTGGTATAGTCTACTTTGTAATGGGAGATTCCACATGGGCTGAGCCCCAGTTATTCATGGTGGAAGGCTGCTTGATAATTCACTCTTTACAGATTGTCTTTCCTTCCCCAACCCACTTCCTTATTCTGCAGCTGGTGCTTTTCTGAATCACTTCTAAAATGCACTGCTGCACGCCTGTAATCTCAGCACTTGGGAGGCTGAGGGAGGAGTTCGAGGCCAGCCTGAGCTACATAGTATGTTCAAGACCAGTCCAAACTATATAGCAAGACCCTGTCTCAAAAGACAAAATAAAATGTACTTCTTATATTCAGAGCCTTACTGCTGGATCTGCTGGATCTAACCTAAACAAAAATTTGTTTCTAATTTTTATTATTATGAATAGTGTAGTGATGAATATATTTGTACACAAGTTGTTGCCACTTTCACTATTTTTATTTTAGAATAAGAATTGCAGAAATGGAATTACTAAGTCATAGGACATAAGTATCTTAGATCTATAGTAGATGCTGCCAAATTTCAGGTAGGTTTTAGGCAGGAGTAGGATAGCAATCAGTCCATAGCTGATTTCTCTGAAAGAGACCAGTTGAAAATTACTTCATTTTTCCTGTTCCCCTGTGTCCTTGTAATCTTTAAAGATATTGGCAAGGTTGCCTTTACTGCAGTGGGACAGGTGAATGTGGGTTGTGTGTGATTTTGTTAGGTTAGGCTCACATACCAATCTTATTCAAATATATTCATCCTTAGTTTGAATTCACTAACTCTCAGATTATAACTTCCTGCCACAGACCTTAACCTAAGCCACAGCCTAACTAATGTTCACACTATGTATTTATGCAGTTTACCTGAGGTGCTTTTAAAGTTCCTCAGTCCATAAGTGCTGTGACCCCTAGCATTAGATAAAAACAGATTTGTTCAATGTGTTACAATGTCTGTTGAGCCAGGACCCTGAGGCTAAGGTTTATAATCTTAGGTTTGTCTCCTTTCCTCTCTCAGCCTCAGAGTAGGTGAAAATGATCTTGCGAAGACTAAGCAGGTTAGACATGGAACTGGATTCACAATATAGCCCCTTTGAAGTCCCAGGACTAAACAACAAAGCTAAACACACAAGAACACAAAAAGCCTCTGGGCACCCTACTCCTGCCCTTGCCTACTTTTTTCTAGCTCAACCAGATGTTGAGTTTGCTTCACAGTTCAGTGCCCTCCTACCTGAGAGGACCTATCTCATCTCTCTGTGCTCCTCCTTCAACCTCTTCGTTACTTTCCTTTCTCCAGGCTTGCCTCTTGCTTTCCTCTTACCTGGTGATGAGTCACTGGACCTTTTAGTGGTGACTATCCAAGTGCCACCTCTCCAGGACAGCTATACCCCTTTTCTAGTCATTGGAGGTTAATTTCTCTGTTTTCTGGTCTAGACTAGAAACTGCTGAATGCCAGGAACAGGTCCTGGTGGCCACTGTACCCCCAACAGGGACTATAGCATTGGGCCAAAACAGGTGCTGAGTGAATGTCTACTAAATGGACAAATAATTGAATGAAGGAATAATGAATGGAGGACATTTGTCAATTTCCTTGAATGGGGATTTGTTTTAAGACCAACAGTCAAATTATTTAAAAACCTATTCCCACGGAGAGTTAGGGAAATGAAGTAAGAATGACAGGCAAAATGGCTGCTAAAAATACCACTGCCTTGGGATCTTATTTTTCACACCTGGCTTGGCCAGTTTTGTTTATTCATAATTTCCTTATTTCCATGTAAATCACATTGTGTGATATCAGTGTATGACCTCCTGTCATTTGGTTTTTTAAAAAAACCTATGGTTAGTAAGTACCTGAATTTATCATTCTGTTGCTGTTTGAAGAGCTGTGGTTTAGACAGGTCTGGTGGCACATGCCTGTAATCCCAGAACTTGGGAGGCTGAGGCAGGAGGATACCTGAGAGTTCAGGCCAGCCTGGGCTACAAAGTGAGTTCAAGGCCAGCCTGAACTGCATAGTGAAACCCTATCTCAAAAACAAAAACAAAACTGTGGTTTACTAGAGCTTCCTGTATCAGGGAGTATATTAAGCACCTGAGATCTGACATCAAATTAAATTCCCACTGGTTAGTACTATTACTCCTACTTTGTAGGCAAGGGAACAAGACCAGGAGCATTAACTTATCCATCATCTCAATAGCTCCTTAAAGTCACCACTCTGCAAGGGAGAACAGGAGTCCCTAACCCCACCTTATATGTGTATAAGATGAAGGAAGACATGGCCTGAACATATCCCCCAAAATTCATGTGTTGGAAACTCTGTCCCTAATCGGGCAGTGTGGGGAGGTGGAACCTAATGATGTGGCACCACTCCAATGACAGGATTGATGACGTTATTGTGCGAAGCGAGTTTGCTTTTGAAAAGGACACATTCAGTCCTCCTCTTACCCTCCTTTGTGTATATGATGCCTTCTGCCATTTTGTGATGCAGTCAAAATGCCCTAGTCAGATGCAGCTCCTCAATCTTGTATTTCTCAACCTTCAGAACCGTGAGCTAATATATTTCTGTTTATTATAAATTACCTGTCTGTGATATTCTATTATAGCAGCACAAAATGGGGAGTTAACAGCAAACTTAGAACTTGGCACCTGATAAAGATGTGACTGTGGACAATTACTTTCCCTCATCAAGTCTCAGGGTCCTTATCTGCAAAATGGGAATCATTGTGGGGCCCACTTTCAGGGTTGCTGGGGAGGGGATAAAATAGACAGCAGGGGTAGAGCAGCCAGTAAGACAGGAGTTGTCTGTGGTAAGCTCCTTCCATTCAGGTGAGGGGAGGGATGGTAGAATCCTTTGACTGTGATGGGTGGAATGGCCTTAGAGCAGCCAGCATGGATGGCTGAGCTCTGTAGGTTTTCTGGTGATCTACAGCTAAGGTGCACGCTATGTTGCCTGAGAGAGGTCAGAACTGAGAGAATGACCAAGTCCATGCTGCTGTGATGATGCCAGTGAGGATAGAAGTCCTGGCCTCCTTTTCTGACCTCCACTTTTTGTAGGCCTTTCCCCTTACCTTCCCTCACTAGCCTCTCAAAGGCTCCTGTCCTTTCCACCTGCCTTCTAAGTCCCATCCACACAAACATGCAATCCAGAAATGAATAGGTACGCACACACATGTGCTTGTGCACACACACATTCCATATTCCTAGGATTCAGGCACTCTTTCTAATGAACCAGCCCATCACATCTTCCAATGGGTAGCATGAACAGCCTCCTTGCAGCTCTCCAGAGTCAGTTACTGTCTTGATTACTTTTCTCTCATCGCTGAGACAAATTACCTGATGCCCAAAATTAGCGAAGGAAAGGTTTATTTCTTACAATATTGGAGGTTTCAGTCCATACTCAGCTGGCTGCAAGGTAGGGTGGCGTGGCTGGGGGGCAGCCATTCATGGCTATCATGAACAGCAAGGCACAAACTGGCAGGAGAGAGACTTGCCTTCTTTCTGCTCATACACTGTATGTAGGCTCCACCCCTGGGCATGTGCCACACATCATTAATCCCAGCGCCTGCCAACAAACAAATCATGAATGCTAGACTCAGCCATGTCCATGATTACATGAGACTTGGTGGGGTCATAGGAACATAAACCATAACATTCCACCCCGGCCCCCGAAAGACTCATATACATCCTTCATACAAAAGACATTTAGTCCATTTTCAAGAGTTGCCACAGTCCTAACAGTTTCAGCATTGCTGAAAAGTCCAAGTCCCAAATCTCCTCTGAGATCTAAGGCAAACTCTTAACTGGAAACCCCTGTACAAATGAAAACAAGGTTAAATGCTTCCAATATACAATGGCACAAGATAAACATTATCATTCCAAAAGTTACAAACAGGGAAATACAAAACATTGGAACCAAAGCAAGTCCAAAATCCAGCAGGGTGAATATTAAGTCCTGGAGTTCTACACTCAGCATCTGAAGCAATCTGGTTGCAAGCTCCAAAAGGCTTGAGTGACTCTGTCCCCATGGCACTTCCAGGGGTTCCAGTTCCTACAGCTTCTCTCTTAAGCCCATTCTGCTTAGTTTTTGCAGCTTTCCTTGGGTGATCCATGTTTCTGGCCTTTCCAAACTTCTGGAGTCTCCACTGCACTTTTGGCTTCACCCTTACATCTTTATATATTGCCCTGCACACTCCCAGGGTGGGAGCTGCCTTAACCTCAGAACTTGTGCATTTTCCTTGCACTTAAAACCAGCACCATGTAGATGCCACCAAGGTCCACTGCCAGCTGGAGCAGTAATAAGATTTTCCTCTCTTGGCTGTAGGGGTCGAGTGCTTGGATCTCTGAGCTCTCTGAACCTGATTGTGAGGAAAAGCTTCTCTATGCTGCTGCCATTCTGGAATCAGGTGTTCTGCAGCTTTCTCCTCCAAGCAAACTTTTTCACTTTTGCAGTTTTGAGGCTGCAAAGGGTGGAAACCTGCTGCTTCCTTCTCAGCAATCAAGGTCTCAGCTCTGTCTTTACAGTCTATAGCTTTCTGGCCAAACTCACAATGTTTTAAATCACCATGTTGGGCTCTTTGCTCTTGATTCACAACATAAATCTGGTTAAAAGCCTCCAACAAGAGCCATGCCTCTGTTTCAACATTTGACTGCCTTAAAATTTCCTTTGCAGATTAATCAGTCCATTGCCCTTAATCTCAGTCTCAGGAAAAGTCTCTGGACATGAGCAGAATGTAGGCAAACTTTCTGCCAAGCCTTAACACACATCGTGTGGAGTCCAACAACCAAAGCAGTCCTTCTTCCCAGCAGAAACCTCCCAAGCCTGGTCTTTACTGACAGGTTTTTTTTTATCAGACTTCTGGTCTCCTGAGCTCTGACAAGAATCTCCCATATGGAACAGCCTAAGCTGTTCCAGTGCCACTCTGTCAGGTGACATTTCCGAACCTTTCCAAACTCTTCCCACAAGCCATTTCCAAAGGCTCTTGAACCACATGGTCAGGTTTAGTCATAGCAATGACTCCACTCCTGGTACCAAATTCTGTCTTGATTACTTTTCACTCATTGCTGAGACAAAATACCTGATGCCCAAAATTAGTGAAGGAAAGGTTTATTTCTTACAATATTGGAGGTTTCAGTCCATACTCCACTGGCTGCAAGGCAGGGTGATATGGCCGGGGGGAAGCTACTCATGGCCACTGCAAACAGCAAGGTGCAAACTGGCAAGAGAGAGAAGACATGCCTTATTCCCACCCTTATGCTGTATGTGTGCTTCACTTCTAGGTGGGTGCCACACTCACACTGTCAATTCCAGTGCCAGAAAACAAACCAATCATGAATGCTAGACTCAGCCATGTTCATGATTACATGAGACTTGGTGGGTCCATAGGAACATAAACCATAACAGTTACCCATCCATCCATTCACCCACCCACCCACCCAGCTACCCACTGAGCATTCCCAGAGCTTTCATTTGCTCTGTGCTGGTTCATTGGCTGAACAAGTCATGTTCCATGGTGCTAAAGCAGTTTCCTATGGACTCACAAACCTTCAGTAATGCTTGCTAGCCACCTGTACTGACTCCAGATATTTTTCACCCAGCTGATGTTAGGAAATCCTATCACCAGCATCCTGTTTCTTAACATTAAAAGTATTTTATTACTATTCAGAGAATATTGAATGTATTCACATTGTCATGCAGTGTATCTTCAGAAAATTTTCCTCTTGCAAATCTGAAACTCAGTACCCATTAAACAATAATGCCTTATTTCCTGTCCCTGAGCCTCTGCCAACTACCACTTTACTTTCTGTTTCTGTGCATTTGAATATTTCAGATACCACATAAAAGTGCGTTCATGTAGTATCCATGTTTTCATGACTGGCTTATTTCAATACGTGTGAAGTCCTCACATTCATCCATGTTGTGGTGTGAATCACAAGTTCCTTCCTTCTTGCCAGTTACGATTTGAGTCATTATGTAGCTTATTTTATGCCCAATAAATTATGTACTCTTTTCAACAACATTGAGATGTATACTAGTTTCACCTTCCTCATATTAAAGATGGAGGAAATCAAGGTATAATGAGATTCAGTAACTTTCTCAAGGATCAGCCAGTGGAGGAGGCAGAATTTAAACCCAATCTGGTTCCAGGATCCAGGCTCTTAATCACTCTATCATTGTCTCTCTTCTTGGAGTGAGAATCATGTAGGCAGTCAGAAATCCCTTTATCTCAACAAAAGTGATCAATGTCTTTTTTTTTGTACTGGGGATCAAACTCACGACCTTGCGCCTGCCAGGCAGGTGCTTATGCCATTGAGCTAAATCCCCGGACCTATTTTTTGAGACAGTGTCCCACTATGCAGTTTAGGCTGGCCTCGAACTCATTTTGTAGCCCAGGTTGGTCTCAAACTCACAAGGATCCTCCTGCCTCAGCCTGCCAAGTGCTGGGATTAACGGTGTGTGCCACCAGGCCTGGCTAAGAGATCAATGTCTTATTTAAAAAAAAAAAAGAATACTGAGTGGGGACCAGAAGCCTAGGACCTACCTCTGGTTTCTGCCACTGTCATTCTGTGACCAGGAATAAACCTTTTCCCTTGCAGGGTCTCAGGCCCCCTTCTGTAGAATGAGGCCCCCAGTCGAGCAGTTGTCCTGTGAGCAAATTACCTGCGAAGTCTGTTAAGATTCAACCTGTTCTCTTTTTAAAATGTGGCTATGGTAATGACAAAGGTAAATAAGTGAGTAATTATTGAATAAATGCAATTTTCCTTGAGAAAATTTTCCAGAGCATGGAGGGAGGAGATGAGAGGAATTAAACAAGGCAAGAAAGGAGGAACTAGAATGTGAAGCCCAGCCTCCTTTTCATTATGTGAAAGAACACCTTGAGAGGTGTGAACAGCTCCTCTCTGAATCTTCACCAGCATTCCAGCTTTTTCAATGAAGTGGATGTCCAGGAAATGCTTGAGTGTGGCTAGTAGCTGTTCTTGGCTGATCTGGGGATGTCCTCAACCTGTGCATCTTCTCCAGCCAGGTTGCTGTAATAGACCCCTGCCAATGTGTTCACAGGCAGATGAACTGCTGGAAAGAAACTTATATATATTGAGCCATGAGCTCATTTCACGGCTAAATATTTATTTATTTATTTAGTAAAACAGTAGCTTGAGATGCAATTCATATACCCTACAATCCATCCATTTAAGAT
This sequence comes from Dasyprocta punctata, assembly GCA_004363535.1. Classification (NCBI taxonomy): domain Eukaryota; kingdom Metazoa; phylum Chordata; class Mammalia; order Rodentia; family Dasyproctidae; genus Dasyprocta; species Dasyprocta punctata. The sequence continues at coordinate 109,728 of RJWM01003035.1, read as the reverse complement.
GCATAATTCAATGGTTTTTAGTGTATTCATAGAGTTGTACATCCATCATCACAATTTTAGAACAACTTTGTCATTTCCCTACTATTTCCCAACTTTGTCATTTTCCTAACCCTATCCTTTCTCTTCTACATTCCTAGCCTTAGACAACCACAACTCTATCATCTCTATCTATATATTTGCTTATTCTAGATGTTGAATATGAATGGAATTATACAATATATGGCCAAAGAAAGATTATACACCAGGATTGAGTGGGATTAATCCCAGGAATGCAGGGATGGTACGACATACCCAAATCAATAAATGTAATACACTATATCAACAGGGCCAAGGACAAGAACCACATGATCCTCTCAATAGATGCAGAAAAAGCTTTTGACAAAATCCAACACCCATTCATGATAAAAACCCTACAGAAAATCAGAATAGATGGTCTCTACCTCAACCTGATGAAAGCCATATATCATAAACCAACAGCCAACATCTTACTAAATGGAGAAAAACTGAAAACTTTCAACCTAAAATCAGGAACAAGACAAGGATGTCCATCATCACCACTCCTATTCAATATAGTTCTGGAAATATTAGCCAGAGCAATTAGACAAGAGAAAGAAATAAAGGGAATAAGGATAGGAAAGGAAGAAGTGAAATTATCATTATTTGCAGATGATATGATACTCTACATAGAAGACCCCCAAAAATCCATTAGAAGACTTCTAGAAGTAATAACCAAATTCAGTAAGGTTGCTGGATACAAGGTGAACACTAAAAAATCAATAGCATTCCTGTACACAAACAACAAAGTCACTGAGAGAGAAACAAGGGAAACCACACCCTTCACTATAACATCCAAAAAAAATGAAATACTTAGGAATCAATCTAACAAAAGGAGTAAAAGATCTATACAGTGAAAAGTACATTACTCTAAAGGAGGAAATCAAAGAAGATTTCAGAAAATGGAAAGATATTCCCTGTTCATGGATAGCAAGAACAAACATCATGAAAATGGCCATTCTCCCAAAATTATTATACAGATTTAATGCAATCTCAATCAAAATACCACTTGCCTACCTCACAGAACTAGAGAAAGCATTCCTGAAATTCATCTGGAACCAGAAAAGACCTAGAATAGTAAAGGCGATGCTGGGCAACAAAGGGAAGGCAGGAGGCATCACAATCCCTGACTTGAAACTATACTACAAAGCTACTGTGATAAAATCAGCATGGTACTGGAATCAAAACAGACCTGAAGATCAATGGAATAGATTAGAAGATATAGCCACAACTACAAACACGCTTAGCCACCTCATCTTTGACAAAGGGGCCAGCATGTACATTGGAAGAAAGATAACCTCTTTAACAAATGGTGCTGGAAAAACTGGCTTTCTATATGCCATAAACTAAAACTAGTTCCATGCCTATCACCATGCACTAAAATAAAGTCAAAATGGATCAAAGATCTGAACATTAAAACAGAGACCCTAAACTTACTAGAAGACAGAGTAGGTAAAAATCTTGATGACATAGGAGTAGGCAGAGAGTTCATGAACAAAAATCAAATTGCACGGGAAACACTTCCCAGAATCAACAACTGGGATCTCATCTTACTAAAAAGTTTTTGCATATCAAAGGAAATCTCCAACAGAGTGAGAAGAAAACCCACGAATTGGGAAAATATCTTAGCCAATTGTCCATCAGGCAAAGGACTTCTATCTAAAACATATAAAGAATTAAAAGATATCAGGCCCCTAAAATTCAAAGACCCAATCCAAAAATGGGCATCTGAGATGAATACACACTTCTCAGAGAAAGAAATACAAATGGCAAATAATTATATGAAAAAATGTTCAACATCAATAGAGATTCCATCTCACTCCAGAAAGAATGGCCAAGATTAAAAAATCAGCCAACAACAAATGCTGGAGGGACTGTGGGGAAAAAGGAACTCTTCTCCCCTGTTGGTGGAGTGTAGACTGGTGCAACCACTGTGGAAGTCAGTGTGGAGATTCCTCAAGAAGCTAGGATTAGAGATCCCATTTGACCCAGCTATCCCACTTCTGGGCATTTTCCCAGAAGAACTGAAAGCATCATACCACAGTGATATCTGTGCACCCATGTTTATAGCAACCCAATTTGTAATAGCCAGATCTTGGAAACAACCCAAGTGCCCATAAATCAAAAATAGATAAAAAAAAGATGTGGTATTTTTATACAATGGGGTACTACTCAGCTATTAAGAAAGATTGCATTGAGACTTTTATAAGTAAATGGACATGACTTGAGACCATACTCATAAGTGAGATAAATCAAACCCACATGTATAAATACCATATTGTCTCCCTAGTGTAAGAAACTGAAAAAGTATATATGATCCAAAATCTACAATAAATACTATGTAAGAGTAAAAAACAGCTTGAAGAACAAAAGTAATTGGGAAGGGAAAAGGGGGAAAGAGGGAAGGGAAAAGGAAAAGATATAAATCTGTATATATGTATATCTAAGATGACTAAAATGAACATACTGCTGAATGTATTAGTTATTGAGAAAGAACAGTTAATACTCATATGATTAGATTAATTTTACATGTCTATATCTGTTAATGTAAACCACCATTCTGAAGATAATGAAACGCAATATTGCAACCATTGTCGTTTCTATCATCCTGTTTTGTAAACCTGTAATGTTACTGTTGTGCATTTACTCTAGTTGTTTGTCTCTTTCGCTTTTTGTCTTTCTTATATGTGTCTTTTTTTCTCTTAAATAAAAAAATACAATATACGGCCCTTCGTGACTGGAGTTTTTCACTTAGCATGATGACTATAAGGTTTCCAAGGTTCATTTATTTTGTAGCATGGCACAGTGCTTAATTCCTTTTCATTGGTGAGTAATATTTCATTGTATGGCTATACCACATATTATTTATCCTTCCATCAGTTGATGGACATTTGTGTTGTTTCTACTAGTTTACTATTATGACTCAGTTTTCTAGGTTCTATGAACATTTGTGTACAGGCTTTTGTGTGGATATATGATTTTATTTTTACTGGGCATATACCTAATAGTAGAAATGCCAGATAATATAGTAATTTCATGTTATAGTTTCAAAAACTACCAGGCTTTTCCAAAGTGGCAGCACCATTATACATTTTATTCAGCAATGTGCAAAGGCTCTAATTTTTCCAAGTCCTTGCAAATACTTGTTGAGCAATTTTAGAGGGGTATTCCACACACACTACACAAGATATGTTTCTTTTTAAATTTTTATTTTAAACATAGTAAAATCCAACAAAACAAAACAGAACAAAGTCCATCAAAACAAAGCAGTAGAATTGGTACAGAACTTCAAAGCAGGATACTAGGAAAACAATACCTACTATAGTATATACATCTCGTTGTCTTCACAGTAGTTGTCCATTCCATCAGGTATAGCAAAATAAAACCAAAAGCAAAACAAAACAGAACACTGAATAAAGCAAAACAGTGAGAACAGTATTTGGCCTCAAAGACAAGATAGAAGGAAATCCCCCATATTTGCTACATTGCATACTGTCATCCTCCCAAGTGATGCTCAGACTGCTGGTCCCAGGCCTGCAAAATCAACCAAACAATACAAGCATTTAGTTGCTTTATGTACCTTAGTTGCTACCAACTTAGCCGGTACTCCAAACCAGCAGGTTGCTTATGGTGGGCGGGGGGTGGTGTTGGTTCTCAACCCACGTGCCAGTAGGCTCATGGGAGGCAAAGACTTTTCTCTTCCTGGAACCCGTTGTGCCACTTACCAGGAAGGCTGGCTAGTTGTCTTCTGGTTGGATCCTCCCTGACCCAGCATGGTGCGTTCTTGGGAGGTGCTGATTTTTCTCTTCCTGGAAGAAGATATGCTTATATCTTGGCTCCCAGAACCTGTGAGTGTGACCTTATTGGAAAAAGAGTTGTTACAGATATAATTAAGGATCTCAAGATGAAATCATCATGGATTATTCAGATAGGCATTAAATCCAGTAAAAAATGTTCTTATAAACCTCATGATATGCTAAGAAATTCTCATGAATTGGAGCATCCAACAGTTGCATAACCAAATCACCAGAACAAGAAGAAAACAGACATGGGGACAATCTACTCAATCATTTTCAATGTAGTTTAGAATTCTGCAACCTGGGGCATACTTTTCAAACTTTCCACCTGAAGCAATGATGGAATTTCCTTATAACATTTCTGCCAAATGGAGCCCTCTTTCTACTTGTACACCTGTGATGAAGGCAACTCACTTCTTTGAGTATACTCCAACCTTTGAGCCTCTCTAAGAGTATGGTGCTGGACTGAAACACAGGTTTTCTGAGGTTCCCTAATGATGTGTATATTGCGTAGATTTTTCCACTCAGTTGGGACAAAATACCTGACATCCACTACCTAAAGGAGAAAGTGTTTATTGACTCACAGTTTCAGAAGATTCAGTCTTTGGTCTGCTGGCTCCAAGACAAGAATATCATGGTCGAAGAACATGGTGGAGCAAAGCTGTTCACTCCATGGTGGCCTTGAAGCAGAGCATAGGAAAAGAATGCTATAAAGAGATATACCCTCTAAATATATGCCCCCAGTGACCTACCTTCAACTGAGCCTCACCTCTTGACAGAACATTCAGCTGTGAATATTAGTAGATTAATCCATTGTTGAGTACAGCACCCACACAATCTAACCCAAGAGTCTCTTAATCCAGTCAAGTTGACGATTAAAATTAACTGGCACAATGTGGGATGCAAAACACTGCACTGTTATACACCATTTTCAGTGCCCATGGTCTCAGCATCCATGTCCACATTTTTTGCTGTATTTTACTTTCACCTCTGAGCAAGTGTTAGCTCTGGGTCTTGGCTCTGCATCTCCAGCCAGAAAGCTGCAGTGTCAATATGGCCTCACAGATTTGATCTCAATGAGGCCAAGGTTGCCTAGCTGTTGACAAGCAACTCTCCTGCAAATCCATGTTCCTGGTCACCAGGGACTCTGGGAAGAGTGGAGCTACAGTGGATCTGACCCAACTGTATCCTGGGGAGAAGAGTAACATAGTGCTGAGGGTTTAAGTTAGGTCCACTACACTTGTGCAAGTGCTAGTTTAATGGCCAATGGCTACTCCATCCTCAAAGTCATTCTAACTTTGGTTGTCTCCTGTCTCTTTAGATTCCAGAGGGACTTCCCTGAGCATAGTTCCGCTTATGATACTTGCATCTTCAAAACCCTTAAGTAACTATTGCCTACATAATAAAGTTCCAAATGTAAGGCTGACATTCTGAATCCAACCCAACAGAATGACTCATTTTTCTTCAAGTATACTCTTTACCTTGGTTCTCCCTGATCCTTCTGCCTAAAATGTCTTTATTATAACATCTCTGCAGAGTGAAATGTGTCTACTCTTTATAGTGCCAACATGACATCCATCAACTGAGATTGATCTTTACTGCTTTTTGTGGTAATCCCTAGTTTACCTGGCTGCAGGACCAGGGCTGTTGCACTACACATCTCTGAGATAGGCTGTGGGTATTTGCATCATAGTCTACAAGAGTGCTTTCCCTTTGAGCTGTGCAGTAAAACCTTCCTGTGCAGCTCTACATGGTTGTTCTGGATAGGGCCACTTGATCTATTTAAGACCAGAAGCAAAATATCATGAGTTTTTCAAGAGCTTTCCAAAGACGTATTGCTTCCTGGACATAAAAAGAAAATAGCAAAGCTGAAAGTCATCATAAATTCCAAAGAAAAATGATTTAAAACCTCTAATTTTTTTAGAATGAAAATTAATTTTAACCGATCAGATAGGTTTCTAAAAGTGTGATAAAGGTCATGGTGATAATGGGTGACATTGAGTACTAGTATGTACTAGACACTAGTCTAACTGCTTTTCCCATTTTAAATTAAACTCTTAACTGCAACCCTAGAAGCTTGTGCTATGCTACCATCATCCCTATTTCACCAGCGATGAAACTAAGGTATAGCTTATCAATGTTTTAAAATGGTTCTTCCTGTCTGCAGCATTCTCTAGGGCTGAGGAAGTAGAGGCTTTGGGTGATTCATTACTACTTCCAGCTCAGGGCATGGCACAGAGTAAATGTTCAGGGGCCATGAAATCACACAGTGAATGTATAATTGAATTGATGTACTTCACAACATGTTAAGTAGATTTCTTTTATGGCGTTGAGTCCCTCACACCTTATTGTAGAGGTTTTCTGTTCTTGCTTCCATCAGTAGCCTCTTTTGAATTCCACCACTTCCATGGTAAGAAATGAGTTCAGGCTACTACAGTACTTTGCTGATGAGCTGCTGTTAGGATGCACAGAAGAAGGAAATGGAAAAGAATAAATTTAATTGAAGTATAAGATTTGTACACTGTAAGCCACAAAACACTGCTGAAAGGAATTATAGAATACCTGAGGAATTGAAACACATGCCATGTTAGTTGGAAGACCCAAACCAGTGTACAGATTTGATGCAGTCCTCATCAAAACCAATGGTTTTTTTTTTTGCAAAAATGGAAAAACCCACCCTAAAATTCATAAGTAATTTCAAGGGACTCAGAATAGCCAGAACAATCTTTAAGAAGAACAAAGTTGGAAACTTTTTTGATTTTCATAACTTACAATAAAGCTATAGTAATCCAAACAGTGTGGTACTGGCATACAGAACAATGCAATAGGCCAACAGACATACAGACCAATGGATTAGAATTGGAAGTCCAGAAATAAACTTTTATACCTATGGTCAACTGATGATTTACTGGTGCTGGGGATTGAACCAGGGCTGTATGTACGTTAAGCACATGCTCTACTACTGAACTATAACTCCAGTTTCTGTCAATTATTTTGATTCTTTTTTTTTAAAACTGTGTCTTACCATGTTGCCCAGGCTGGCCCTGAACTCCTGGCCTCAAGAGGTCTTCTTGCCTCGGCTTCACTCTAGCTGAGATTACAGATGCATGCTAACTGCACCCAGCTTCAACAGATTTTTGACAAAGGTGCCATGATCATTCCATGGAGAAAGAAAGGTCTCTGACAAATGGTACTGGAGAAAAGCTGCATATCCACATGCAAAAGAATGAAGTTGGACTATTATCATATGCAAAAAATAACTAAAAATTCATCAAATATCTAAGTGTAAGAGCTAAAACTGAAAAACCTTAGAAGAAAAAACAGAGGCAAATCATCATGACCTTGGATTTGGATTTGGTTTCTTAAATATGATGCCAAATTTATAGGCAACAACCACCACAAAAATAAAATAGACCTTCTCATAATTGAAAACTTTTGTATATCAAAGGGTACTACCAAGAGAGTGAAAAGGTAATCCACAGAATGAGAGAATATATTTGCAAATCATGGATCAAAAATAAAGAATTTACTATTCAAAATAAAGAACAACTATGACTGAACAGCCAACAATCCAATTAAATATGGACAAAAGATTGAACAGACAGACATCTGAAGAAGATATACAAATATCAATTGGCACATGAAAACAAGTCCATCCTCAATAATCACTAGGGAAAATCACATCAAAACTACAATGAGCCACCACTTCCTACCTACTAGGATGGGTATAATAAAGAAATACAGAAAATGAATGCACCTTGATACCATAATGTTAAGTGAAATAAATCAGACACAAAAATATCGAATAGTTTCTCTTATATGAGCAACTATAAATAAAGCATAAAATAAAAGATAATAGGAAGTAGAGAGACAGATCTTTTTCAAATGGGAAGAGGACCAAGAGATTGAGGGAAGAGAGAGGGGATGAAAAAAGGCATTAAGATGTGTTATGTGTATGTATCAACTCCCGACAAGGAATGTGAACATTATCTATTGCAAACATGTACTAATAAAAATAGAAAAATTAATCAACTATAAATAATCACAGTATGGAAAAAAGAAAAGCACAAGTGTTAGAAATAGTGGAGAGAATCAGGAACCTCATACATTGCTGGTGTGAATGTAAAACAGTACAACTGCAGTTGAAAACTGTGTGGCTGTTTCTCAAAAAGCTTAATATATAATCTAACAATTCCTCTCCTAGGTGTATACCCCAGAAAAATGAAAACAAGTGTAGAGTGTGGAGCTACAGGCTGTAATCCCTGCTAGTCAGAAGATTGAGTCGGGAGGATTAAAATTTGAGGCCAGCTTGGGGAACTTAGTGAGACACTGTCTCAAAAAAATGAAGAGGGCTAGAGATGCAGCTCAGTGATAGAGTACCCTTTGGATCAACCAACCTTCAATACTGAAAAGAAAAGAAAAGAAAAGAAAAGAAAAGAAAAGAAAAGAAAAGAAAAGAAAAGAGGCATTTGAACTAATGCCTGCACAAGGAGACACTATTCAAATATAGGCAAAAGGAGACTGCAAGGAAGATGGCAGAACAGTAAGCAGCAGAGTAAACAGTCTCTCTGAGAGATACAGTCCAGATGCTGGAATATAGCATCTTGGGGAAGACAAGAAGGAAGGAAGTGGGTCTCATGGACCCAGTAAGAATCTAAAGTAAGAATTGAAGTCCACAGAAAGAAAAAAAAAAAAAGAAAAACTTAAATGAAGAAGGCGGTAGCTGGCAATACCTTTGCCCAGAGCCAGACTCACTGTGAGAGAGGAGCTGTTGGAACCTAGGGACCCACCATCGAGGTGATGTGGTGGCTGGCGACCCTGGAGGCAACCTTGGAGGGGAGAGAGAGGCAGCATTGGAGGGGAGCAACACCAGAGGGGAGTGGAGGACCTGGAGGACTGCACTGGCTGGCAGTGAGTGCAGAGGACTGGGTCCTCCTGTGGGAGAAAGGGATTGTCCTGGAACCATTTTGGAGTCTGTCTGGATAAGCCCAGAACCAGAACTGCTACCAGCTTCCTCCAGCAGCTCCTAGCTGGGGACAGACCCATGGAAATTGCCTGGACTGAGCCCCACCCCCATGTGCATTCCACCAGCCATTGGGGAGCCAACACAGGCTGGGAAAAGCAGCAGACAACCCTGCACCAGTGCACCCAATGGCCACCATCAGATATCTGTAGCCAGCACTGGCTAGAAGAACCAGTCTCGCTGCAGAGAAATTGCAGCTAATGTGGGAAGTGGTTCTGGGACCCCAGTGCCCACTTGTCCAGAAGAACCCAGGAATATGTCAAGAGAAAGAAGCAAAAGGCAGTCTCTGGCCTCCAATCCAAGCAGAGCAAGTTCAGGAGATGCAAACATGGTAGAGATTGAGAGTCACACACCTGAAGCTTCTGAAGCAATGGCAACTGAAGTAAAGAAACAACTTCATGAGGCTATAAAAGAAATTAGAACAGAAATACTAACTCAGGTAAAAGAAGAAATGAAAAACATAATAAAAGAATTGCTATGCATCTCTAAGGAAGACATATATTAAAAAATGGAAGAGCATAGGAAAATGAGGGAAACCTTTAATGAACAATGCAAAAAAGATTTATAATACATGAAACAGATTCAAAGAGATCTCCAGGAAATTAAAAAACTTCATTGAAAGCTGACGGAACCACTTGAAAGAAACTGAAGCTAGACTTTCAAACCTTGAAGATAGGTTTCCAGCTTGTGATTGCGAAAAGAAAGATCTCTTAAAAATAACAAGGAACCTGGAAGTAACAATTCAACGGCTGGAAGACAACCCAAAGAAACATAATTTAAGAATAATAGGTGTGAGTGAAAAAGCAGGGGTCAACACAAATGACATTAACAGTCTATTTACAGAAATAATATCAGAAAACTTCCCAAGCATGGGAAAAGGAAGTGACATTCAGATAAGTGAAGCATATAGAACTCCAGCTAGCCATAACCAAAATAAATCTACACCCAGACATATAATAACAAGATCCCAGAAAGTCAACACAAGAACAGAATATTAAAAACTGTTAGAGAAAAGAAGCAGATCACCTATAAAGGAAAACCCATCAGAATCATGACAGACTTCTCAACACAAACCATCAAGTCAAGAAGAGCTTGACTTGAAGTATTTCAAGTCCTGAAAGAAAACAACTTCCAACCCAGACTGATGTACCCTGCAAAACTATCTTTCAAAATTAATGGAGAAACAAGATACTTCCATGACAAAGAACAACAAAGAATTCATGACCACCAAACCAACCCTACAAAGAATACTGTAGGACATTCTAGAGAGAGATAAAAAAAGTCCACAGCTCCAGGAACAGTGGCAGAGGGGTATCACCAAGTGGGGCAGACAATTGAATAGAGAGGAAAAGCAGGCAGCCAATGGCAGGAAAATAGCATGGTAGAGACAAGGCAGTGCATATTGGCCATAACCATTAATGTAGATGGCCTCAATTCACCAATAAAAAGAAACACAGGCAGAGTGAATCAAAAGACAGGATCCACCAATATGCTTTAGACAAGAACACATTTAACTCAAAAGGGGGTTCACAGATGGAAAATCAAAGGAGAGAGAACAATGCTCTATGTGACAGGGAACCAGAAAAAGTGGGGGTAGCTTGCCCATTAGCTGTAGAGTGGACAAGAGAGACATGGCATTTTTTATACAATGGAAAGCTACTCAGCTATAAAGAAAGATAACCTCAAGGCTCTTGTAGGTAAGTGGATACAACTTGAGATCATGCTCATGGATGAAATGATTCAAAGTCACATGGGTGAACATCATGCTGTCTCCCTAGTATAAAAAACTAAAGGAGTTAGAGGAATTCAAAATACACAGTACATATTATGAAAGTGAAAGGGGAGTTAGTGTCTAAAAAGGGAAAGCAGTGGCCATTGTTAATCTATTATTGTGATTTGAATCTCACATTGTTTTCATTGTTCTGTTTAGTTTGGTTTTATTCTGTTTCAGTTTGACTAATTTTATTATATTTGATGGCGTGGATAGCTATTTCAAAGATAACAAAGTACATTATAGTAGCCATTATTGATTTCCTATTACCTTGTTTTGAAGCCCTGTATTGCTTTTATTGTTTTGTTTTGAGTGATTTTATTCTATTTTGATTTGTTTGACTGTATTATGTCTGATGATATAGGCAACTACTTAGAAGACAACAAGAGGCATTATGGTAACCACTGTTGTTTTACTATTGTTTTGAAGTCCTGTATTGCTTCCATTGTTTTGTTTTTATTGGCTTTATTCTGTAGTATTTTGTTTGATTTTATTATGCCTGATGGTATAGGCAGTTGTTTTGAAGATAAGAGGCATTATGGTAGCTATTATTGATTTCCTTTTATCTTTTTTTGAAGTCATGTACCATGTTCATTGTTTTGTTTTGATTGACTCTATTCTGTTTTATTTTGTTTGGTTTTATTCTCTTCAAAATAAAAAATTACAAAAAAAATACCCAAATACAGGTAAAAGGTGAGAACAACCTATATCCAGCAACATATGAGCAGATAAAATTAGTGTGTATATAAGCAATGGAATATTACTCATCCCAGGAAAGAAGTTCTGATACATGCTACAACATGGATGAATCTTGAAAACATGCTCAGCAAAAGAAGCCAGTTGCAAAAGGACATCAATTGTCTAATTCCAAGTATATAAAATATCAAGAATAGGCAAATTCATAAGACAGAAGCTGCATTAGAGTTTACCGGGGGCTGGTGATTGAGGGTTGGAGAGTTATGGTTTAATGGTTATACCATTTCTGTTTGGAATGATGAAAACATTTTGAGACTAGAATGATCTGATTGTACATAACATTGTAAATGTAATTCATAGATTTTTTTTTTTGGTACTGGCAATTGAACTCAGAACCTTGTGCTTCCCAGGCAGGTGCTGTGCTACTGAGCTATATCCCTGGCCCATAAATGTAATTTATGACACTTAACTGCACACTTACATGTGGTTAAAATCACAAATTATATTTGGGATTTTTTTTGAGATAGGGTCTCTTTATGTAGTTTTGAATTCACTATGTCTCTCAAACTGACCTCGAACTCACAGCAATCCTCAGGTCCCAGCCTTTGTGCCAGCATTATTACAGGTGTGAACCACCACACTCATTCAAAGTGGTAGATAATTCACTCTCATGTGCACATATACAAATGTATATATGTATATATATATATATATATATACACACATATGCACATATGTATGAAAATATATATGTCACAAAAAAGCAGGAATTTACATAAGGTATGATTGAAATATATGCTGCATGTTTACATTTCAAAAAATTTTATTACAGTGACACCTACATTGCCATTAATCCTCTTCAAAATACTCTCTTTCTTTAAATATACTTATGTTCTTGCCACTTTCTGAAGCAGTTCTAGAATTCCTCTTTCATGAGTGTCTAGTTGCCTCAATATTCTGTATTGATTCCAAATGTTTACTTTTCATGGTCATTTTGACACAGGAAGAACCAGTAGTTGCATGGTGCCAGATCTGGTAAATATGGTGGAGGAGGACACACTATAATGTTTTTATGAGCTTGCTCTTCCATTGGATGGCACTGGGCAACAGCAGTCACTATTCTGTTCTGTTTTGTTTTGCTTTAATCTCAACTAGTAAACATATTCATGAAAGAAGACTTCCAGAACTGTTTCAGAAAGTGGCAAGAATGATGGGATAAGTGTGACTGAAGTTAGGGGAGAGTATTTTGAGGGAGATTAATGGCAATATGTCCTTTAATACATTTTTAAAATATATAAATTCATCACATAGTTAGATCACACGCATTTCTACCCCCTCAACTCATAGTTGCCATAGTACCTGACACATTAGAGACTCAATGGGTGTTTGAATTGAGTGAGGTCTGAGGCTGGGAGTCCTAGAACTGTTTAGTGCTTTTTGTTAAGTGCTATAAAATATTTCTATGTGGTGTCAAAGGTACAAAAGATAGTCAACCTTTTTCTTTCTTAGACCTGCTCATGAATCTGTTGCCAAGGGATGAAGAAAAAGCTAATTTCTTGTGTTTCTGAGACCGGGTAGCTCTTGGAGGAGGGGTTGAGCATAACTGGCTCCAGTGCTGTTTTCCTCTTGAGGAGTTCACATTATATCTGGAGTATCATTCTTCAACTAGTCCAGGCAATTCAGCCACTTAGGGGATGAAGAAGGAGAGTTCATCTCGGAGCAATGAGTCACCATGATTTTCTGAGCCATGATGAGGGGGAGGGAGAAGAGGGGCAGATTCAAACAAGTGGTGGGATGAGGTAGCACAGCTCTGAAGTCGAGGGACAACAGTTCAACTGCAGTACAATCAGAGGTTTAAGACAAATTGCTGTATTTACAACATTGGTTTGGCATGAGGATCAGTGCCTACTCCGTAACCACTTAGAGTTGATTGGATTTTTTTAGCATATTTTTGCCATCATTTTGGAAGGGCATCTAATTCCCCAGTGAGGTTCTTTGGCCTCTTACTGAGGCCTACTATGTGCCAGTTGGAGTACCAGGGATACAAAATGAAAGAGGTAAGGGATGAAGCCCTCCTACAGTACATGCTATGATATGGATAAACCTAAAAAATTATGCTAAGAAGTCAGACACAAAAGAACATTCTTATTGTATGATTCTGTTTATGTGAAATGTCCAGAGAAAGCAAATCCATAGAAACAGAAAGTGAATTACCAGTTGTTTGGGCTGGGGCTGGGAAAAGGGATTGCCTTCAAAGGGGCAGGAGGTGTCTTGATGGAATGATACAAAATACTCTGAGAAACTGGACTCTGGTGATGGCTGAACATCTCTATGAGTTTACTAAAAAGTTTAGCATTGTACACTTAGGTAAGTATAATGGTGCATAAATCTTGTCAATAAATTTTTTAAAAATTGTGAGGTCTATTCCTCTTATTTTGGAACATGGACCTTCCTTCCTCAAGGAGAGGGACCTGGAGATCACATGTGACCTACATTGTGGACACACATTGTGGAGACTGCCTCTGCCAGACTCAGTGGCAACATGCAAGGGAGGCAGATGAAGGGAAGAGAACCATTTCCTTGTGGGAAACATAGACTGCCCTTATTAAATGCTTGGTACCACTTCTGTTTTTTTGCACCTTGGTCTTTGTTTTCTACCTGCCCATGAGGGAAGGTTTTGCTGCTTGGCCTATAGAGCTAGCATAGGAAGGAAAAGTGCTCCAGGTTAGAAGATGAGGGTTAGGTGATATATATATATATATATATATATATATATATATATATATATATATATATCCCTAGTTTCTCTCTTCTCTCACTGCTTCGTGGTAGCCATGATGTGAGCAACTTTCTTTCATGGTTGACCCTTATATGATACCATTTCTGCCTTAGAGTCAGCTGACCATGAACTGAAATCTCTAAAACCTATGAGCCCAAATAAACCTCTTCTCTTTAAGTTGATTTTGAGTGTTTTTGTCTCATAAAAGAAAAAGTCACCAAGACAGAGGGCATATGCCTGGTTCCACCAATGACTTCACACAGGTTTCACCTATGTCACGGTGAAGACACTGAGATCTCTCAGCATTGGTGAGATGAGGAAGTTGGGCTATATCTCATTGTTTTCTCCTCATGGTCTGAGAGGAATAGCCTGTACAGACTGTCTGATGGGGACTGGTAGTTTGTAGAACACGTGTACATCCAGCTCCTAACTGTCCTGCTGGGACAGGGCTGAGAATCACAACCTCCAGTTCCCCAACTGGCCTTCTCTTGCTGACTGGGCCGGCTCCTCCTAGGACCCCTGGACATCTCCAGCCCCAGCAAGCAAAGGATTAACACCTAGCCCAGAAGGGGCAGCCAGAACTCTGCCAGGGTCTGCTATTATTAGTCTGTGACACCCTGTTTTATGTTTCTCAGGGTTTGCCAGACTGTCTATCTGCTGCAGAGGGAGGCCAGGCTCTCCCTGCCATTGCTTTGTTTTCACAGTCATATTACACACAGAGACTTTCACTGCACTGACCCAGTGAGGTCTGTGACAACACAGGACTAGGGCAGGGTTATTGGTCAGGATTCTGGGACTCAGCTACAGCCAACTGGTGCCTGACCTGGAGAAGAACAGACTGCTTGCAAGGAGGGGTTGAAACCCACCCTTCTCCCCTCTGAGAGTTGTCTTTCCTCTTGCACAGCTGTCTCTTCCTACTGAGGGCTCCTGAGCCTGTAAATTTCCTTGTGTCTGGACCCAGTCTGAGCACCTTTGTGAAGAGGACCCTGGCAAGTTCCTTTGGAAGTGCACTGCCCAGATTCCTTTTCAAGGAAGGACTTCAGGGCCACCTCAGCAGCAGAGACCTGTCTTGCCTGAGCCAAACACTTACAGTACTTTGTGAAGAGGACCCTGGCAAGTTCCTTTGGAAGTGCACTGCCCAGATTCCTTTTCAAGGAAGGACTTCAGGGCCACCTCAGCAGCAGAGACCTGTCTTGCCTGAGCCAAACACTTACAGATCTGCTTCACAGGCCTGGAAATTCTTCCTTTGCCCTTTTGTGCAATTTTTTTTTCACGGCACCAGGGATCAAACTCACAACCTCACGCCTGTCAGACAGGCGCTTAAGTCACTGAGCCAATCTCCCGGCCCTCCTCTGCCCTTTTGATGGTTAACCCACTCTTTCCCAGTCTTACAATTCCAAGAGCTAGAGGGAGAACTGGATGATTGTAAATTCTGGCCTCCTGCTTCTTCCTAGGTGGTCTCTCAGGGCTTGGCACAGCTTTCCTTCAAAAACAAGGTTGGGAGGACCTAGGGTGACTTAGGGACATGATGTTTCTCCTTAGATGGTAGAAATCTGGACTTGTGTCCCAGTTCTGACCTTAGAAAAATTATTCTCTTTCTCTTTAGGATCAGGATCTGTGTTTGCAACATGAGGTATGAATAGAAATAAGCTCCACTGAGAACTGAGTTCTGAATGCAGGTCTTTTTCAGGGAACTGGATGGTTCCAACCTGCCCAGGAGCCTGGGACACCCTTGCCCCTTGGCAGTCCCCTGGAGGTGAGTCACAGGGAAGAAGACAGTACCCCATGGAAAGCGGCCACCCACTGGGGCTTCATTATGCAGCACAATGTAAAGTAATTGCCTCTATTTAGCCAGTACCTGATATGAACCCAACACTGCGGTAGGTTCTTCCTATGCTTTATCCTACTTAATCCTCCCAGCAGCAGAGAAAAATGTAGGTGGCATTATTCATATGTTATTGAGGAGGAAACTGAGGCTCAGAGTGAGGAACCTGGTCTGCATTCCTTGCCCTCTGTCTGTTGAAATCTTACTCATGGCTCAAGATCCAGCATTGGCTCCTTTGCCTCTCCTGGGAGCATCTCCACCCCTGTGTATCTGTCTGTCTCCTGTGGCATCTGGGTGGTTGGCCATGGATCTCTGAGTTTGTCCATTGCTGCACTGGCCTGGGAGTTTGTGGAAGGCAGAAGCTGGTTTGGTTGTGCTCTGTGGATTAGATTGGCCTTTAGTTTCCAGACTAGGTCAGCACCCACAGGTAGTGTTAGCAAGCAAGAATATAAGGCCATAACAGTGAACATTCTGATCCTCATATCCATCCTATGAGGCTGCTTCCCATTAAAAGTAATAGGAAAACACCTCCAGTGATCTTGAGTAACAAGGACAAGTGGAGGACCTGGACTGAAATACTTGCCTCAAGATAGGCATGGTGATGCATGCCTATAATCCCAGTACTTGGAAGGCTGAGGCAAGAGGATTGCCATGAATTCAAGGCCAGCCTGGGCTACATACTGAGTTCAAGGCTATCTTGGTTACTTTTCACTCATTGCCGAGACAAAATACCTGACACTCAAAATTAGGGAAGGAAAGGTTTATTTCTTACAGTTTCTCGGGAGTTTCAGTCCATACTTAGTTGGCTCCAAGGCAGCATGGCATGGCAGGGCTGCCATTCATGGCCGCTGCAACTGCAAGGCACACTGGCGAGCGAGAGAGAGCAGAAGCGAGCAAGAGGAAGACCCGCCTCCTTTACACTGTATCTCAGTTCCACCTCTGGGTGGGTGCAGCACTCACATCACCAATCCCACCTCAAGACAACAAATCGAACACAAGTGTCAGACTCAGCCCCATCAAAAGTATATGAGGACTTGGGGGTACATAGTATCATCCAATACAAAGGCCAACCTGGACTACATAGTGAGACCCTGTCTCAGAAAACAAAACAAAACAAAAAAAAAAATGAATGAAATCCTGGTCTGTCTGATCCCAAACCAACACATTCTTTTTTTTTTTTTTTTGGCCTGGCCACATTGCTGCGAGCAACAGAAGGTACAGACTCCCAAACACCCAGGAAGGAGAGGAGAACCAAATAATGGCACATTTTTAGTGCAGCTCCTATACATCATTCCTTTGTATGTATGTGTGTGTGTGTGTGTGTGTGTGTGTGTGTGTATTATTTCTCTTCTACAAATGAGGGAACTGAAGCCCACAAAGATGAGTTGACTGATGCCACACTGATGGGTAATGGTGGACCAGGATTTAAACCCAGGCAGTAGAATTCATGTGTAAAAGCTAACAAGAGCACCTATAGTCAGCAATCTGTTAGGTTCCTATGGCTAAAGAAATTATTATATTTAGGCCCCACTGGGATAATCTGGCATGGCCTCCCCATGTGAAGATCTTTAATTCAGTCATGCCCACAAAGATCATTTTGCCATGTAAGACAATATACCAGATTCTGAGGATTAGGACATAGAGATCTTTAGTACCATTATGCAGCCTCCCACAGTCTCCATGAGAGTTCTTACTATCTGGATTCCAGTTGTCTTTGATCTACCCCTTTCTTGGGGTCCTGTTTACATTCTCCCTTGCAGGAAAGCAATTTGTCCTGGTTCATCTTTTCTATTGGAATCTGAGCTCCCTAAAGGTAAGAACTGTGGCTGATTCACCATCCACTTTGGGGAGCTGGGCACATACAAATAACATAATTGTGGAAGTGATTCTATTGAGTGAGCTAAAAATTTCCCTTGAGGGCATCAGAAACTGCTATGGTAAAGAAAGAGCCAGTGAATGGTGACACCCCAATGAACCACCTTTTACTGAAGATGAGGAACAGGTGATTAGCTGTCTAGGGCTTATGTAAGACTGCTTTACCTTACCATTGCCTCCAGCCCACACGCTGAGCAGGTGAGAGTTGAAGAGAAAGTTGGCTGGCCTCTCACTAGTGCCTTTGATTCATTGACTTATTCAGCAAATGTTTATTGACTATCTCCACATGTTAATAACATCATTAGCTGGAGCAGCTGTGGCCTTAGGAACCTCTTTTTGACACCTTGTGGGAAGATGTTAGGAGATACCTATGTGTGCAGTTCACAGGAAAATTCCCAGCCAATGAGGAAGTATACAAAGAGGCTCAAAAAGTTGGACTCAAGTCCCAATGTTGTTGTTCTCTTGGACAAATCACGTCTCCTCTCTAGAGTGTCCACATGCATCTGTTATTGCATTTATCATATTTTAAAATTGTAACTACATACAATTTTTGCATAATCTATTCATAGGATGAGTTCCATCAGGAAAGGACAGTCTATGCCACCTTTTTCCCATTTACTATCTTAGGACCTAGTGTATCACAAACCCTTCATAGTAGTAGTAATACCAGTGCTCATTATGTCGAGCTCTGTATTATGTGCTTTCATGGTAACTCATTTCATCTTTTAATATCTCTATGAATTAAGAACTATTATTATCCACATTGTACATTTGAGGAATCTGAGGCACACAGAAGTTGCCTAAAGTTACAGTTAGCAAGTGGTAGAGCACATGCAGTTACACAATTAGTAAATTCAAGGCCTCTGTCCAGAGCTCATGGTTTGAACTATTCTGTACAACACAATAGAACAAAATATGAATTGAGGACCTCAAAAATCTTTAGCTCCTATTTCCTGTGGGTCTCTAAAATATCTCTCTGCAGACTACAAAAAAAAAGGACATCTGCTCTGCCGTAGCAGTGTGGACCAGGGAACACTGAGGCAGGATGTGGTCTCCTGAGAGTGGCAGTTTGAATCCTGGCTCTACCACTTAAGTAACCTTGAGAAAGTCACCTAAATTCCTTAAATGTCAGTTTCCTCACAGGGAGAAAGGACACTAATACCTATTTTGTAGGGAGAATAAAAATACAAAAATAAAAGAATAATTTATAGAAAAGTGCTTGGCACAGAGGTAGCTCTCTACAGAAAGTAGTGGAGTTTAGAACATAATTGCTACAGAGTTGAATATTCCTCTTTGGAACAGAGGTTGGTGGAGGAGCTAAACTGATCGACTTCTCAAGGATTAGACCATCCCCCCGATATGTGGATGTAGAGAGTCTGGCGTAAATTTCTGGGTACGTGTGGAACATATATTGGAATGAGTAGCAACCAAGGAGTGAGGAAACATGTCCAAATTCCAGCTCTGCCATCACCTTCCTGTGTGATCTGGTGTTTGGCAAGTCACCAGCTATCCTTGGGCTTCCAAGAAGAGGGAGTGGAATGTGAAGTTCTCCAAGGCTTCAGTGAATACTACCGGTACAGAAATTCCCAAGTCAGGTTCTTCAATGAGTGAAAATTCATTTGGTAACTGTGTCTACCAAAGAAGCAACTGCTTTTTCCTTCCCACTGGCATTGCTAGGTGCATACAGGCATCTTTATCCTGGCAATCTAAGTCCCTCTCCTCTCAAGCTGGCGAGTACTGTAGTCCAAATAGCCCCAATCTATCCTGGAGAAAAACTTTTAGTCGACAAACATAATACAAGTTAGGAAAATGAACAAAATTAAAATCTCCTATAACCCCAAAGATAACCACGATTAAAATTTTGGCAGATATCCTTCCAGATACTTCTCTATGAATTTTAATTAAAAATTAGACCCGATTATATCACATTGGTATATTTTAAAAAAACTCAGAGCTCATATATAGAAGATATGCCCAAGTCAGAAGCTGGGGAGGTCATGGAGAGCTATGCAAAAGAAATGTCTAGGTGATTTTCAGGACAAGTATGAATGAGCTGAACAGTGTTCCATACACAGGGAACAGCATGTGGGAAGACTCAGAGGCATGGCATCCTGAGAGCAGAAATAGGTTCTGTGCCACTGGAGTTTGCAGGGTAGGTAACAGAAGACCAGCTACAGAGATGTGCAGGAAACAGGGCATTAATTTATTCAGGCTGTTACAACAAAATGCCATACACCAAGTAACTTACCAACAGCAGAAATTTGTTCTTCAATTCTGGAAGACGGGAGTCCAAGATGGAGGACAGCTGGCAGTTTCTATGCCTAGTGAGAGCCCTTGTTTCATAGATGGTGAACTCCTTTAGGCCTATTTTATAAGGACACTAATCACCTTCTAAGAGGTCCCACTTTCTAATGTCATCACTTTGGGGGTTTAGGTTTTACATATAAGTTTTGGGTAAACATATACATTCCTAACATGATTTGTATTTTAAGATCACCCTGGCTTCAATGTAGAGAATGGATTGGAAAGGTAAAACTGGAGACAGTGACACATTAGGAAACACTAGTCTCCTAAGTGAGCGATATAGCTGTGGCCAAGACTGGGTCAACATCAGTGGAAATGGAAAATGAATGAAAGGACATTAAAAAGTTAGAAAGGACAGGACTTAATGACTGGATAGAAGGATTAACAGAGGAAAGCTGGCCTGAGAATGTAGAACCGAGTTGCCCTCTGGATTTGGGACAGAAAGATTATGTGTTCAACTTGGGTCCTGTTGAATGTGAGGTTCCCTTGGGACCGTGAATGTCTACTCAGCTCAGGTCTGAGCTGTATGTGGCTGTGGGCTCTGAAGACTTGGGAGACAGCTCAAGGCACACCAACTCTCAAGGGATATGAAGGGGATTCTGGAGCTGTAAAGAGGGTTTGAAGGAGCAATCGGAGAGAGGAAGAAAACCAAGGGTGCCTACAGTCATGGGGGCCAAAGGAAAGGAACTGACTTCAGTGGTTGCACATTCTGATGCAGATAGATTCCTCACTTTTCTCAGGAGTTCACTTCATTTAATCCTTCCAAAGACTGGTGAAATGGGGGTCATCATCACATGATTCAGAAGACAACACTAAAGACCACAGAGGGGTGGCAAATTTCCAAGGTCATCCAGGTCAGTGGCAGAGACGCCTTGAATTTAGGCTTCAGTAGCCGTGCTTGGACCACTGACTGACAAGCCAGACACGTAGTATTTTACCGTGCCCTCCATTCACCAGTACCTCTGCCTAGCACTGTTCGAGGCTCATCTGCATTATTTCTAATCCTCACAAGAACCACGAGTGTGTGACTTTTACTCCAAGTATACAGAGGAGGTGCCTGCAAACCAAGAACAAGTGCGTGGTCTGGCCCAACATCACATATCCTAGCAGATGGCAGGGCTGGGTTGGGCTGGGCACTTCGATTTCCCGATCCTCGATGGTGGCGGTACAGCGGGCGCAAGAGGTGGCGTCTCCAGCGGGAACACCCCGAGGCGCCCCCACCGCCACCGGCCTTCGCCCCCGCGCGCATGCCTGGCCGCTGAGGCGTGAGAGCCACCGCCCGGGGCCCTCCCTCCCGCGCGCCTTGCACAACCGGCCCAAATAAGTGCTGCGTCTTTTGGGCAATTACCGCCCTCCCGCCGCCGGGCTTGGCTGGGCAAAAGGCCAGAGGCCGAGGGACTCGCAACCACCCAAGAAGACAGGTGCCGGCCGGCCCTGCGGCCACCATTGCGGCGAGAGATTTCACAACGCGGGGACGCGGGGCGGGGGCAGAGCGGCGGCGCGGCGTTGTGACGTCACAAGGCGACCGCGCCCCCGGGAAGCCCCATCAGGCCCCGCGCCCCCAGGGGAGAAAGCAGTGGGGTTCCTGCGGTTTCTTGCGTACGTTCTCTTCTTTCTTTTTCTTTATTGTCATCTTCTTGTCTTCTTTCTTGCCCTCTCTTTTCCTTTTTTTTTTTTACCTCTTCCGCTCCTTTCTTTCTTCCTTTCCCTCATTCTTTTTCCCTTCCTCTCTATTCTTCTCGTTCATGTGTAACCTTAAAGAACATTGTAAATTATATTTTTGATTGTATAGAAACATAAAACTCACCATCGTAACTAAGTTTTAATGCACGGCAGTGTTACCTATATTCACATTTTTGTGCAACAGATTTCGAGCTTTTTCATCTTCTAAAACAAACGATACCAATTGAACGACTCCCTGTTCCCACTCACGCCCTTAGTGACCACTTTCTATTTCTTTTTTCAGTTCTTCTTTCCCCCTTTATGTGCAGGACCCCCCCCCCGCCCCATTTATCTCTCCTTTTTGCTTCCTTGCTGATGTCTTCGGCTTCTGAAAACCCTAATGGCCCCACTGCACCCTTGGCAACCTTCTCCAGCCCCAACGGGCTGGGCCAAGAGGCCTGTCAGCGAGGCTGTTAGAGGCCTGGTGAATCATCATTCCTCCCCCGTGTGTCAGGGCCAGTGGGCGGCCCCTGGAAACCTCACCTGGCACTTGCTGGTAGGCAAACATGTCCTGCAAGAAACTCCTGCCAGGAGGAGTTAATTAGAGAGGCTTTGAGTCCCGCAGAGTAAGAGGGTCGGGCTGGGAGCCCCTCTGTCCTCTGGACCTTCCCCAACCCTGGGGCTCCCCTTCTAGACACTACGAGGCAGCCATAATGTTGCTGCCGATGGTGGTGATAACTTGGACTGATACAAAACTTAACAGTTTACAAAGCTCTTCCATAGACATGATCTCATTCTTATTCTCACAACCGTCCTGGGAGGTAGGCTTTTTTATTTCCATTTTACTGTGAGGAAACCGAGGCTCGGAAAGGTGAAGGGATTATCTTGTCTATGACCACAGAGCTGCTAAGCTGGCAAGAGAGAAATATAGATCTGTATCATCTCCCACCCCCTTGCCACAACACTCAGAGTTGCTAGGTCTAAGTTTATAACATTTTTAAAAATTGTTCTCGATTCTGTGTTGCCATAGCAACTTGTTTAGACCCCTGAAGAGTAGGTGAGTTTGAGTGTGGGAGAGCAACAATGAGTGAACAAATGTGGAGACATTTGATGTATCACTAGTACAGAATAGCTGATATCCAGGCAGTGAAGAAAATTTTTTTAAAAATCAAAGAGTGTTCGCAACCAAGTTGTTTCCAGGTTATATGAAATTTTGAGTGTTCATGTAGTCAAATTCATATAGTGCTAGAACAGGGGACTTGTGAGTAGGGCTGCAACTGCAGATCTCCCCTCCTCTTCTGAGTGGAATCTCTCCTTCGTGGGATGGTTCACGTTATTTGAGAATATTTTACTTCAATCTGCTTACAATGTGTGTTGTGAAAATACTTTTCAGTATCATGGGTAGTTTTGGTAGATTATTAATGTTCACCCATACCCAACACTTCTCTACTTCTGGGTACATGGAAAATATACTCCCCTGTCCTCTTGAAGTAAAGCATGGTGGTATGACTATACCACGAGTCAGTGTGGTTAGAAGTGATATTTGTCACCATGGGCTGGATCATTAAACTGCTGGTGATCAACTGGTGCTGCTGGTGCTCGTGCTGTTCTGTTTTGTATGACCTAGTAGGCTACACATTCTAGGATACTTGAGCTGTTTTGGCTTGTGAATATAAAAATAAGTAAATTGCGGTTCATGAAGCCACTCTGATTTGGGTTGTTATTGTAGCTTAATTTAGCCTAGTCTGAGCAAAACAGAAATAACCACCACTCCTTGACTGCTTAGTAAATTTAAAATTTTCGTCTTTTGGAACAAGATTTAAATAAAGACAAAAATTCATGCCTACAATTTAGTAAAAATACAGATTTGATTTACATCATCTTCCTTTAATATCTTTTATCACACATATTTTAAAAAGTGCTTTACTGTGCTTCATTGAGATATAATTGACATATAATAAACTCCCCATATTTAAATCATACAATTCGATGTACTGTATTTTGGTATATATGTGAAACCATTGCCACAGTCATGGTAGTGAATCTGTCCCTTACTCACAAAGGTTTCCTAGGTCCCTTTGAAATCCCATTCATCCCTTCCCATGGTCCTCACAAAATCACCAAGCAAACATTTATCTGCTTTGATCATCACAGCTTAATTTGTCTTTGCTAAAAGTTTATGTAAGTAGAATCTTACAGTATCTAATTCATTTTTTTCCGGCTTCTAGTTCAGACTAATTCAGGGTAATCCAGATTATTGCCTGTGACACTAGCTGATTTTTTTTTACATTTTTGAGTATCTTTTAATTGTGTGAATATACCACAATTTCTTTACCCACTTCTCTGTTGGTGAACTTTGGTTGTTTCTAAGTGTTGACATTTATAATAAAATTGCTTGGGAATATTTGTGGACAAGGATTTGTGAATATAGGCTTTAATTTCTCTTGGGATACCTATGAGAGGGATAACTGGATCACATGGTAAGTGTCATATGATTAACTTTTACAAAAACTGCCAAACTCTTTTTTCAATGTGGTTGTACCATACATTCCCATCATCGGTATATGGTGGGGAGTTTTAGTTTCCCTAAATCCTCGTCAATGCTTGGTATGGCCAGACTTCCTTTTTTATTAATCAATTTAATAGATGTACCTCACTGTAGTTTAACAAGTTATGACTTAGTACATAAAACAGAAAGTTTACCAGTTTCATAATTTTAAAGTGTACAGTTCAGCATTTAGTACATTCACAGTATTGTTCAACTATATTTCCATTTAAGACCTCATGACCTCAAAAGGAATGGCCATACTTAGGAAGAAGTCACTCCCCACTTCCTTCTCACTCAGTGTTTGGCAGCCACTATTCTTGTTATCTCTGTGAATTTGTATGTTATGGATGTTTTATAATGAGATATGGAATAAAGAATAAATAAATATATAGACTGTGTTCCTTTTCTTAGCCTAACACCTTTAAGGTTCATCCTTTTTTTTTTTTTTTTTTTTTTTAACTAGGGGTTGAACTCACAACCTATGCCTGCCAGGCAGGTGCTTAGGCCACTGAGCTAAATCCCCTGTCCTATTTTTTGAGACAGGGTCTCACTATGCAGTTCAGGCTGACCTTGAACTCACTTTGTAGCCCAGGCTGGTCTCAAACTCACAACAATCCTCCTGCCTCAACCTCTCCAGTGCGGGGTTTAAAGGCGTGCGCCACCACGCCTTGCTTAAGGTTCATTCTTGTTGCAGCACAAATCTGTACTTCATTCCTTTTTGTGTCTAAATAATACCACATTTTGTTTATCCATCAGTTCATAGACATTCGGGTTTTTTCTATGTATAGCTATTGTGAAGAGTGCTGCTATGAACACTTACGTATAGGCTTTTGTTCAAATACCCGTTTTCAGTTATTTGGGTTATATACCTAGGAGTGGGATTACTTGATCATACGATAATTTCATGATTGACTTCTTGAAAAGTTGCCAAACTTTCTACAGAACCGATGGCTAAAAACATTTTACATTCCCACAAGTGAGGCACAAAGACTCCAATTCCTCCATTTCCTTGCTAACAGTTATGATTTGCCATTTTTTGGATAATAGCTATCCTAATGGATGTAAAGTGGTGGCTCATTTTATTGCTTTTGCTTTTGAAAGACAATTTCACTGTGTGTACAGTTCTAGGTTGCCAGTATTTAATGTAGGATTAAACATTTTGCCCTACTCTTTTCTAGTTTGCAACACTCCCAATAACAAATCTGCTGTCATCTTTTTTCCACTGTACATCATGTGTCCCTTTCTCTGACTGCTTTGTAGAGTTTCTCTTTATCATTTGTTATGATGTGCCTTGGTGTAGCTTTATTCATATTTCTTGTCTTTTGGTTTCATTGGGCTTCTTGGATCTTTGCATTTACTTTTCAACATAATTGAGAATTCTAAGTTATTAAATTTATTTTTAGCTGTTAAATGAGAATATATTAATGAAGTAGCACATGATGTTTCAATAAAATTAGGAAATTTTTTGACTTTAGCTTTTAAACATATTTATTGAGATAATGTACATAGCACATGATTCATCTTTTTAAGTATGCAAATTAAATTATATTATTGTATGTGTACATGATGTGTATCCATCACCAAAATCAACTTTAAAACGTTTTTGTTACCCCAAAGAAAAATTCTGTTTTTAGCCATCGGTTCTCAATCCCCTCCATTCCTGCTTACACCTCTCGAGATGACCACTATTTATTTTCTACCTTTATATATTTACCTATTTTAGGTATTTCAGTAAAGAAATCACATAGTATGTCGCCATTGGCAATTATTTCTTTATTAATTTTTTCTCTGCTGTCCTCCTTTCCTTCAAGTAGTCTCATTTGCTTTAAATTTTTTTGGACTTTTATTTATTTATGTATTTTTTGGTACCGGAAGTCAAACTCACAACCTCACGCTAGGCAGGCGCTTACGCCACTGAGTTAAATCCACAGCCCTATTTTTTGAGGCAGGATCTCACTATGCAGTTCACGCTGGCCTTGATTTCACTTTGTAGTCCAGGCTGGTCTCAAACTCACAACGATCCTCCTGCCTCAGACTCCCAAGTGTTGGGATTACAGGTGTACGCCACCACGCTCGGCTGTTTTGGACTTTTTAAGGCAGGGTTTCACTATGCAGTTTAGGCTGGCCTTGAACTCACTTCATAGCCCAGGCTGGCCTCAAACTCAGAGCAATCCTCCAGCCT
This sequence comes from Dasyprocta punctata, assembly GCA_004363535.1. Lineage (NCBI taxonomy): Eukaryota > Metazoa > Chordata > Mammalia > Rodentia > Dasyproctidae > Dasyprocta > Dasyprocta punctata. The sequence goes on along the minus strand of RJWM01003035.1, from coordinate 83,212 downwards.
CAGCCCCCTGAGTTCTGGAATTACAGGCATGTACCACTGTGCCTGATCCTTTGAAATTGTTTTGAAAACTGTATTTCAGTCTAATGTGTTTCATTTGTATTGTTTCATATTTTATGCATTTAAAAATATTATTCTAAGATACCTGGTGGCACCACCAGACTGGGGGGCAGTGGGGCTTGTGAATAGAAAATCCTGTGTCTAGATTGTATTGTAGATGAGTTTTTTCCAAAGAAGGTAACTGCTTAGTTTATTAATAGTTGTTTAAGTAAAGGTACTTTTTGTACCAACAAGCTTGGAAAATACCAAGTGAAGCAGTATCTGGCATCATTTTCTGCCTGATTCCTCAGAATCTTTCATTCACTAAAATACTTTGTGACTATCTGTGAGAAGATATAATGGGCAACGTTCTCCAAATCCAATGTCACCCACAATACAGTATCTGATTTTTAGTTTAAAAGAAACCTTCTAATAATATCCAATTCAATAAATTCTGTAAATGAAATGCTCCAAAACAAAAATTCCCTGAAAAGGGCCATAAACACTTTTACATTATTGTCCATAAAGTATTTTTCAAACTAAGAATAATAGGGTACTGGATGAATTTAAAAAGGACAGAAATCTTGTGGACTCCCCAGTATGCACTTGAATGTGTTTTATTTCAATGTTAGATAAATATGTACAGATATAAAACTAGACACAACCTCCATATAAACAAAACCAAACAAATTTACCAATAATACACAATATTGTTTTTTTATAAATAAAAATCCAAACCAGTGCAGTTACTGTGTTTTTGTGTTCTTGATGATGCTCTGTGACTATTTGCAGGGGTACTATGGGGCTGACCCATTTAAGGGGCAGTTTTTTTATTTTGCCATGACTATAATACCATGTACACAGATGACTCAGTTATCCCACAACCTTTCTCTGTGTGAACTTCTGAGAAAGCTTGCTTATTATAGTGCTGGGATCTTGTTTCATGTTCTGTTAATGTGACCCTAGCACACCCGAGAGTGAGTCTGCCTCCCTTTCCTCATTATCTGTTGTGATAAAATGCTACTCCTTGGTCCCAGTTCCACCATAAACTGTACAGGTATGGGTACTGTAATGGTTAATTTGTCAACTTGACTGGACCATGGGATACCTAGATATTTGGATAAATATTATTCCGAATGTTTCTATAAGGGTGCTTTTTGGATAAGACTAACATTTAAATCAATAGACTGAATAAAGCAAATCGCCCTCCTTATGGTAGGTGGGCTCACTCAATCAAAGCTGGATTAGAACAAAAAGGCTGAGTTCTCTTAAGCAAGAGGATTCTTCTGCCAGACTACCTTTGAAGCCTGGCATCAGCTGTTTCTGGGTCTCCAGCTTGCAGGACTTTGGGCCAGGGCTCTACCATCAGTTCTCTTGGTTCGCAGTTCTTAGTACTTCACTCCATCTCAACAAGACTTCTAGTACATTGGCATCCCAGTTTTTCACTACTTGTCATTTCCCTCATAGTCTTCCCTTTGTAGCCAGCTTAATTTCTGTGGCTCATCATCCTGACTGCTCTGTTTCAAACACCCTTAATTCTCTTATTCCATGTTTCTTCCTTCATATTTATGCTCTGCTTAGCCTACCTACCTGATTACTACATACCTGAGCTCAAGCAGGTAAACATCACAGGAGAGATACATGCACGAGACCAGCTGCTCTCACTTTAAATTCATGATGATAAATCTTTTAAAGTTTTATTTATGTATTTGTGTACTTATCTACTTATTTATTTTAGACAGGGTTTTGCTCTTCAGTTCAGGCTGGCCTTGAACTCACTTTGTCACCTGGGCTGGTCTTAAACTTGCAGTGTTTCTCCTGCCTCAGCCTCCTGAGTGCTGGGATTACAGGTGTGTGCCACAACACCTGGCTTGATGACAGATTTTAAATGAACACTCAATACTGTTCAGCAATGCTACTACCCTTCTCTAGGTGCTCACTTCCCACCCCCCAGAGCTGTCACTTCTATGTTTACTTCCTTCTTCCCCTACTTTCTGTGAATGATCTACCATTGACTGTCCCATCCTAACCTCAAATTTCACTGAAAAAATGGAGGCAATTGGACAGAAAGATCTTCCATGCCCCCAATTTAATGGAATTTGTGTTCATGTTCACTGCCTGCCTTTGTACTGCTGTAGAAAAAGAATGACTCATTCTGCTTTTACCAAAATTTAGCACTTCAGATATGAACCAGATCTTCTGGCCTCTTGCTTTCTCAAAGGACTTTGCTTCTATGACTCTTCTTCCATCTCTGCTGTATCTCTAGTTTCTTCCTTTCTACTTAGAGCATGGCCAACAAAATGCACATCTATCTCAGTATGTCCAGTGTTTGCAGAGCCTTCCTTTAACCCTGTCTTCCTGCAGCTCTTGTACCTTTTCTCTGCTGTCCTTCACAATAGTCTTTTCCAGGGAGTTGTCATCTGTCTTTACTTCCTTGCTTCTGATTTTCTACTGAACCCTCCACAACTGGACTTCTCTTTCCTCCAGCCCATGAAGGAGGCTTTATCAAGGTCCCCGATGACCTCCAGTGGTCACTTCATCACTTTTCTGTCCTTACTGGATTTCCAGAAGTATTTGATATAGTTGATCAGATCCTTGTTGAACTCCTTTTTGCTCTTGGCTTCTGGAATATCATCTTTTTAATTACCCCTTTGTGGTCTCTTTAGCTGGTTGCCTCGTTAGCTGCTTGACTTTTATTTTTTATTTATTTATTTTATTTTTTAATTTTAAAGAGAATAAAACCAAGCAAAATAAAACAGAATAAAGGCAATCAAAACAAACCAGTGTAAGTGACACAGGACTTCACCACAATATGAAATCAACAATGGTTATCATAATGTTTCTTGTTGTCTTAAAATAGCTGCAGATACCTTCACTCATAGTAAAAATCAAACAAAACAGAACAGAATAGAACCAATAAAAACAAAACAATGAATGCAATAAAGGACTTCAAAGCAAGACAATAGTAAATCCAAAATGGCTACCATAATATATCTTATTATCTTTGAAATAGCTGCTCATGCCACCAGATATAATGAAATCAAACAAAATAAAACAGAATAAAACACAACCCAACAAAACAATGAAAATGATACAGGACTTCAAAACAAGATAATAGGGAATTAACAATGGCCACCACCTTCAGAAGGAGATCCCCCATAGATGCTACATTGCATATTGTTATCCCCTGAGTAGATGATCAGACTACTGACTTTAGACCTGCAAAGTCAGTGAAACACTAAACACTACAAACATTAAATTGTATTTTACCTCAATAGCTATCATCACAGCCCGTGTTTCTCCAGATCAGCCAGTTGCTTATGGAGGGGCTCTTCTTGTTTCTCAGCCTGTGCACCAGAAGAGGCTGGCATCTGGCTGTCCACCCAGTGGCCAATGCATGGCGCTGATTCACAGGGAGGGCTTGCTTCTTGGTGACTTCTTGTTCTCGTCCCCCACAATGGCGCTGATTCACAGAACAAGGCTGGGGTCTTCCCTTCCCTCCGGCAGCCCATGAATGGCTCATAATCGTCTTGATAAGAAGACCAGGGACTCACTGAGTACTGGATCATGCAGCAGAAGTTCTCTGATGTCCTAGGTCCTCATTGATCTCGGAGAGCTGGGGCCAAAATATTGACTCTCCTCTTAGCCTATCTATCTCTAATTTTTGGCCTCTACACTTTAGTTGTTGAACATCCATGAAAAAAGATTGATAAGAGTACAGTGTAGTAGAGGCAATAAGCTTAATATTATTATCTTATCTAAATATCAAATACCATAGAACATGAAATAGAACCATTATTTTTTAACAGCCATGGATGTTTTAACATTTGAGTACCTGCAGAGTGTTAACAAACAGTTGTGTATTTTACACAGAAAATCAGAAATCAAAAACCATATACAACATTATAGCATGACAATCATGATGACATTTTATAACACTTGAATTTTCATTTAGATGTAAAATATCTCTTTTTAGTCAGTCATCCCTATCTAATACATAAGAAGCTTTTACCTAACTTGATTACCTTTAGTGGGATGTAGGAAGGTAGAAATCTGAATCTGAAATAAAATTCTGTCACCATAAACAATCCCTGTTTTACATTTTGGAAAACTTGTACATCTGAAGGCATGAATATATGAATACATCATGAGATTAATAACAATCTGTCATAGCCATATGAAAACCTTTGTATAGGCATCTTTAAACCTAAAACCTTGCCAGATGTGGTGGTGCACACCTTTAATCTCAGCACTTGGGAGGCTGAGACAGGAGGATTGTTATGAGTTTGAGACCAACCTGGGCTACAAAGTGAGTTCAAGGCCAGCCTGAACTGCATAGTGAGACCCTGTCTCAAAAAATAGGGCCAGGGATTTAGCTCAGTGGCCTAAGTGCCTGCCTGGCAAGCACGAGGTTATGAGTTTGATCCCTGGTGCCAATAAATAAATAAATAACTTTATTGTATTATTTCTTTTGATGATGACCAATGTGAACATATTACAATAATATATTTTTATAACTTTAGTTAGGGTATCTCCCATATGGCTATGGAGATCACTGGGGCCTCTGATCAATGAACAAGAACTGGTTAAATGTTACCAGGCAGCTGCTGTCTTATCCATCAATTGAAGTTCTGTCCAATAATCCCAACCCCAAGAAATTTTTGCTTAATTATCTTACTAATATTTTGATGACTTACCAAAACCAAAACCAAAACATAACATTTAACCCATGAACTTTTAAACAATGAGAGACTCTCAAGTCAATAATAATAACATACATTACATTTACATAACTGATTTTAACATCATTTTAAGCTGCAGCAACCCAGGTGGAAGCATGCTTTATAAATCTATAACCCAAATAAACCTTGATTAAATGATCTGAAAATGCAAAAGAAAAAGGAAAAGAGAAAAGATTGTTGAACTCAACTAAAAAAGAACAGCTGTTTACAGGAAGGACAAATGGACAAATGTGGAAAGGCCATCTATACAGATTGGGACATACACAGAAATAAGCACACAGCTTGTCCATGTCAATGAGAACTCTCTAAGTTTTGGGGGGCTATTTAAATACTTGTATCACACCCCTTTGCTGAACTAGCTTGATTCTTACACCCTATGTTCTTGGGGCTAAGACACCTGTTCACCTCCAGCACCCCATGCACTCAGGGTATTTTTCAGGGCTCTGTGCCACTTGGGTACTCCTGTATGGGCACTTGTGCTTTCAGCTCCACATGTGTGAATGATCACTAGCTCTGTTGATTCCCAACAACTGCTTGCAAACAGACTAGACAAACAGACAGCAGATACACAGGCAGACTGACAAACACCTTACAAAATCAGATTACACTCAAATATATTTTTGGCCAGATTAAATTACAATATATTTTTTTAACAAATTTAGAATTTGTAACTATAAATTGACTAGTCAGAATTGTTGTAGGTCAGTTAGCAGAGATCTCTTGTAAAAAACATTTGGAAAGGACAAAATCTTACCAATAATTGACATATATTTTTGTATTTTATTTTAAGAATGCTAGTAACTTTTGTGTCCCCTACATTCATTAAACTTTTAGTTTAGTTATCTCTGTATACTCTTCTCTATTTAGACCTTTGGTTTTGTTTTTTGGTTACCATCTCCTGGGCATCCTGCATCAATTAAGGTTGGTTCTATCTTCTTCCTTTCCTATTGGTTGTGGTGTGGTCTCTGAGGCATCACTGTCATAGAACTGAGCATCTACTTCTGGAGAGGTGGAATCAATTCCTTCTCTGGGTTTGGGATCATGATACAGCTGGACAGTATGCTCTGGCACAGAGATAGGCTGTTCAGCTTTTCCCCAGTATGTGTTCATGGCACCAATATGCTGCAACTCATGCAGCTCCAGATGTTATGGTGGGGGAAGGATGAGAAAAATAAAGTAGAGACAAAAGCTGGGGTCAGGTGGAGCCCTTACTCTTCAGATGGATGGAAAGGGACTAGTTGCTTGAGTTTTAAATGTCAGAGAGCTCCCAGTCTTGGCCACAGCTCTCCTTCTCTAGCTCCATTTTCTTCCCTTGTGGTCTCTTCTAGTCTAAAGCTTCAAATATTATGTCTGTACCACTGTCTCCCAAAACTCTAACTCCAGCTCTGTATACCTCTCAAAACTTCAAATTCACATATATCCAAGCTCATATTTGATATCTCCTCTTGATGCCTCAGACCTGTTCCAAATCTTTCTCTCGCACCCAACAGGTAAATAACACTTGTTCACAAACATAATCAGGTCTAAAATCTTGGGTCTATCTTTGATTTCTTGATTTTCTTACCCAACACATTCAAATTTTGTCTGACATGCCTGTGACTGTTAAACTTGATTGTGTCAACTAGATTGGCTTGGGAGCCACCCTGGGAATTAGTGGAGCACACTTCTGGGTCTATCTGGGTGGGTGACCTTGGGTACAGTATCTGGTTCCTCTCTCCTTCTTTTTCTGGTACTATTTCCTTCCTCTGATTTTCAGCTGCTACAAACTATCTTTGCTTGACCATGCTCATCTACCATAATGTTTCTGAAGCCTTAGAGCCTCCTGGCCAAGGGCTGAATCCCATAAAACTGCAAACTAAATTAACATCTTCTCCTTTAAGTTGTGGATGCCAGGTATTGTGTCTAGCAGTGGGAAAACTTGCTAATACAGTCACCTAGAACTATAATCAGGAATCTGAAACTTCTCTTCATCATCACTCTTATACCTTAGTCCCATCCAATATCAACTCTCACCTATATCGTGCAGCAGCTCGTAATGGTCTCTGTCCCGTTGCCCTAGTTTCCATTGTTTATTCAGGAGCCAGAATGATTATTAAAAGTGTTAATCAGATCATGCTAACTGTGATGGTTAATTGTATGTGTCAGCTTGGCTAGGCTAAGGGATGGCCAGCAAACATTGTTTCTAGGTATCTGTAAAATTAGCATTTGAATCAGTAGGTAAAAAAAATCCACTCTTACAAAGCTAGATGTGCATCATTCAGTCCATTAAGGGGCCTAAATGGAAAAAAAAAAAAGAGTGGAAAAGGGTAAATTTCTCTACCCTTTAGGATCTATGACATCCAATTTCTCCTTCATGAAGGCATTGAATCTCCTGGTTCTTGGATCTATGGATTTGAGCTGGAGCTAAATTGGGTCTCCTGGTTCTCAGGCCTTCAGGCTTGGACAGAAACCACTAAATTTTCTGAGCCTCCACCTAGCAGACAGCAGATCCTGGGACTTCTCAGTATCCAAAATCACATGAGCCAATCCTTCGTAATAAATCTTTCTATGTATCTCTATATAACCTAGTGAATCTGGAGTACCCTGACCACTATACTAATTCTTCTGTGTAAAACTCCCAAGTGGCTGTTTAGTGCACCAAGAATAAAGCCTAAATTCTTTCAACTGGTCTACAAATCTCTCTGTTATTTAGCTTCTGTCTATGTTTGCCAGCTTCTTTTCAAGTCACTCTCTTCCTCATCTAAGCTCAGTTACTCTGACATTCTTTCTGTCTCTTTATTACAGGCTTTTTCCTGCCTGAAGGCTTTTTCACTGAGTGTTCACTCTGCTTGGAATTCTTTTCTTTCCAATCAACCCATATGCAGTACCTGAAAATCTCAAGACCTCAAAGAGAAGCTTTTGGAGATACCACTTTTAGAATCAAGCTAGAAAGTAGATATTAAGGTGTAACCTGTTACCCTCATGTACAGACTGTCTTGGGGGATCAGTTTCCTTGCTGGAGAAGATTTGGGGGTGAAGATGGTGAGCGTGGTTTGGATATGTTGAAATGGTAGTGCCTGTTGAGTACGTTTAAGGCTGAAGCCCACAGAAAGATGTGGACTAGGATTAGAAACTTGGGGATCATCATCAGCTTCAACCCAGAGTAGTGGAAGCTGTGGTGGAAGATGAGGTCATTCAGGAGAGTAAAGGGTGCATCCATAATAAGAGTCATGATCCTAGATGACAACTTGGAGCTCTGAGCTCCTATGAGACTCCAACGTGGGTCTGTGTGGCCAAAACTAAGTCAACAACCAATGTTCCCATTGGGAACCAACAACCATTGGCATAATCCAGGATGAATGAATGAAGGAAGGGAGGGAGGAAGGAAGGAAGGAAAGAAAAAACACATTAATGCCATGTAGCAACAACTTCAATGTTTTCGATCTCATCCAGGCTCCTAATGGCATTTATCAATATTTTTATCCATCCTTCTACTTCTTACAATATTCATGCCACATTTTTATTTTTCAGCACCCCTTTCTGTGTATCTCACTCATAAAGCAACTGCGATCAGCAAGTGTGAATTTCCTTCAAATCCAATGATCCTGAGACTAGGGTGACCAATACATCCTGGTTTGCCTAGAACTTTCCTAGATTTGGCACTGTAAGTTCCATGTCTGAAGAAATCCCTCCTTTTGGGAAAACCAGGGTGGCTGGTTAATCCACCTGAGATACAGAGTACATGGCTTCTCAGGGGACATTTCAATGGGATTGAATAGTAAGGTGCACTTAGCAATGGCCCTCTCTGTGACACACCCTTGTTTCAGTTCTTCCTCATCCCTGCTTCACTCTCCTTGTCCCACACTGCTGCTCCCTATTAAAATAGCCCAGCAACCTTGTGCCTCAGGCTGTACTTTCTGGGGAGCCTAGGTTAAGTCAAAGCAGTAGTGTTACTGCCACTTTGATGAAATGCCTAGGTGTCATGGCGGTAGGAAGACAATTGTGAATTCTTTAAGAAGAGAAGAGTTTCTCTGAAATTCACATCCGTTTTATGAGTCCAACCAAGGCCTCATCTACTTATGTGGGCTATGTCCCTACTGGCCCTTTTCTCTCACCACATCCCACCTGCAATTCATTACTCAGTCATAGTGTGCTATATGCAACTTCTGCTGCAAGCTTTAGTGCTGTGGACCCCAGCCTTTGCTCATTTCTGGAATGTGTTCCTCACTGTCTTGTGAGCAAATCTTCCTGGCCCCTCAAGAGCCAAGTCAGGCTCCACATTCTCTCAGAGCCTGCCAACCCTCCCAGGCAAGGGTGAGGAGAACCCCCTCCTCTCTACCTAATATTTGTCTCTACCACTTTGTTTCCAAATTGTTTTACTTATTATTTCCTTCTTCACTAAAATATGAGCTCCATGAAAGCAGGGATTTGGCAAATGAATGGATTAATTTCTGCAGCAGCTTTGTGAGGTCAGTTGTTGGGACGTCATGTCCATTTAAAAGATGAGAAATTAAGACTAACTGAAGGGAAGATATATGGGAGATTAAAGGCAGAGCCAGGCCAGGGGCTCTTTCCATCCTATTTTGTTTCTACAGAGAAAATACTCATGGCTTTTCCAAGCATTGTAATCAGAGGGCAGGAACTAGAGTGAGACCCTCAGGGGCTTCCAGCCCAATCCTGGCCAGACTTCCCTCCCGTTTGCAGGGTGAGCTCCCAGCTCTATTGCTGCCCAGATGTCTCCTGCTGCCAACTCTGCAAGGTTGTTGCAGGCTTTCACCTGCTCCAGCTTTCAGCTCTCCTTTCATTTTGATGTTGGAAATGCCCTCACTTTCCTGTAAGCTCAGCTGTACGTTTAAAATGATTACAACACCAAACCAAACCAAAAACTGTATCCAGCATTTCCGGGTGTTTGTGGCAGAGAACTCTTACATTCTTTAGCCTGCTATTTTACCAGTAGTTAACTTCTTTCTTGTGTTTAGCCTTTATCTCTACCAATACTCTCACTCCACCCTGAAGTGGTTTCTCCAAATGTGGAAGACAAATGTGTACAGAAACCCAACGAGTTGCCTCTCTCAACTCTACATCTGTTACAGAAGTTGACCTAGAGGGAATTGATTTGAGACTGAAAGATTTGGAGTTGGTGCTTTCCAGTCAAGGAGGGTGACGTGCAGCATCCCATGAAAAGATGTGAGGCAGGGATGGGGAGATCAGTTTCACACGCTGTGTGGGCCCTTGCCAAGCCCATTGCCAGCCCCTTGGCTCTCTGCTGCCTGCACAATCAAGCCCATACTCCTTGCGCTGGCCATCAGGCCTTTCTCCATCTGCCTCAATTACCTCTCCAGATTCACTTCCCCTGCAGCCAGCCACATGAACTACTTGTCATTTCTTAGATGTTAGCCCATCTTTCCTGCCCCCAGACTTTGCTTCATGCTTTCTCTTCACACTTATCTGTCTTATTTTGTCCCACAATTTCTTTGTCTTCCAAAGACCAGGTCCAATCATCATCTCCCTGAAAGATCAAACTGTCTTATGTTTCTTCAGTTAAGAAAATCTGTTTTACAGTTCTTTTGTTTTTGATCGGTAAAATTCTCTAGTCTACTGAGGTTGATTTCTTAAAAATACTGCCTATCATTGTCAAAACATTGACAGTAGCATAACAGTAGGAAGAAAGTTGTCCACATGAATTGTATTATTTGAAGTGATTAATGAACTTTGCTATGAATGGAGCAGAATTTCAGTGTCCTAGGAGGAGGCATGATACTACATCCGGAAAGATCCCTTAGCCACCATCACTCCATTGGCTAGATCATGCAGCCACCCCCACACGCCCATCCAGACAATACCTCAGAATGGGAGAACAACTGATGGTGTTCAAGTATAATGTTAGCATGATGAGTTTAATTCTGGCATGTTGAGTTTAGTCCCTAACTTCAATATTAGCTATGACTCCACCTTAGAATCAGGTCATAGTAGCCGGGCATGGTGGCTCACGCCTTTAATCCCAGCACTCGGGAGGCTGAGGTAGGCGGAGCGTTGTGAGTTCGAGGCCGGCTTGGGCTACAACGCGAGCGCAAGGCCGGCCTGAGCTACATAGTGCGACCCTGCCTTGAAAAACCAGGGCCAGGAGTTTGGCTCAGTGCCTTAAGTGCCTGCCCTGGCAGGCGCGAGGTTGTGAGTTCAATCCCCGGTGCCGCAAAAAAAAAAAAAAAAAAAAAAAAAGAATCAGGTCATAGTGTAGATTTTATTTTTTCTTTTTGAGACAGGGTCTCATTATACAGTTCAGACTGGCCTTGAGCTCACTTTGTAGCCCAAGCTGGCCTCGAACTCGCAACAATCCTCCTGCCTCAGTGTCCTGAGCGCTAGGATTATAGGTATGAGCCACCACACCTGGCCCTCATGTAGAATTTAAATAAGTAAATGAACCCTCCACCTTAAAGTTAGAAATACCCTTAGTCCTTACTAGATCTGATGTACATTTTATGAAGAAATAAGTAATAATAATAACTATTTACTGAGAGTTGACTCTATGCCAGGTACCATACTGAGCACTTTACATATATTATCCAGTTTTATCCTCTCAACAACAATGTGAGGTGAAAGTTATCATCCCTGCTTTATACATAGGGGATAAATAGGGAAAGCACAGAGAAGTGATATAACCTGACTTGGCGAGTACCAAACCAGCTGTGCTCAGCGCCCTGGCAAACCATATTATTTACTGTTTCTCATTGCATCTGGAGGGAACAGAGACTCACAGACGCAATAACTTGCCTGGGACCCCAGCCTCTTGGAGGTAGGATAACCAACTTATCCAGAGGCACCTTCATTCCTGAGCCTTCTGAGATACTTGGCTACAAAGACACCACGAATTTCAAGAGGAAAAAGAGGAAAAAGAATTTCAAGTGCATTCTAAGAGCCATATCCTCTTGCTGTGTAGACAGGGAGGCTGCACTCAAAGACCCATCCAGGAAGAAAGATTTGATCTCTTGGGCAGGATCTACTTCCCATGAGACGCCTGTTTGAGTCGAAGCTCTGGTATGAAGTAAGACTCGTTTAAGGCATTTAAAAGCTGCAACCCCATTGTGTCGAGTGGTGACAGTATAATCCTCCCTGATAATTTCATTCCTTCTCCAAACTCCCTTCCATTATGCATCCTTAAAATGTGACTTCAGATGCCTCTTTAGGTTTCTAGTCCGATAAGTACAGGGGGATTTGGCAAGACGGGGAGAGGGAAAGGATGGATTTATTGTACTTAGATCACACAGAGATGCTTCACTGAAAACAGCTCTCCACCCCTCCTGGTTTTTGGTTTTTGTTTGTTTGTTTGCTTGCTTGCTTGCTTGTTTTTGTCAGAGATATTAGGTACTGCTTTTTTAAAATTGGAAGTGTAAAGTATATGAGGCATGATAAAAAATATGGCAAATATTTAAAATTTTAAAATATTGCAGTAAAAAAACACATTGCCATTAGTCATTGCAGTTAGTCCCCTTCTTCCTTTATTACCTGTAGTTAAAAGACTGATCTCACTTACTATCTGGTTACTCCAAAGTACAGATCATAAACAAAAGGCAGCATAAATCCTTGGCTCTTTATCTTTGTATACCTGTTTTTGGGAATTGTAACTTTATTCTCAAGCATACTCCAAAGGTATATGTTGGTTATGACTGATGCCATGGAGGGAAAGTAGGAAGACTAAGCTTTGCTGAAAATGCCCAGTTGGGGTACCTACACATGGCTTCTCTGGCTTGGCAGACTTCTTATATGGAAACTCAGGGCTCTCAGAGGACATTTCTAGAGACTCAGAAGCATCCAGAAGCCTCAAAAATCATACAGCATCATTTTTGCCATATTCTGTTGATTATAAATGAGTCCCTGAACTGGCTCAGTTTCAAGGGGGAAAGTAGTACACAAGAACACGAACACTTGGTAGTACAGGGCACTGGGATCTTGTAGTTACATGGAGCTTAAAGTCAAAGGCCCTCCTAGCACCTTGGACTGTACTTAGAATATACAAAGGTCTGACCATCCTTGGTTCTGGCTGGGAGTTGGCTACAGAAAACACAGCCATGCTCTAGGTGTCCACAGTTTCCCTCAAGGCCAGCAGACTGTGGACATCTCCATTGTGAACAAGGCCAACAGTACATTATCAAGCTTTTGCGACGTTGGAGTTGCACCTCCTTCCTATCAAATAGCTGCTGTATGGTATCTCACAAACTCTGGTTTAAGATGAACACCTGCATTGAGAACACCTCAGAGATCTTGGCCTTGACCTGTTTAAACATTTGCACAGGGCTGTGTTCTGAGATGTAGGCCATTCCCTGATCCTGAAGAAACAGCTGCCCAGGACTCACAGGGGTTTTGTGGATGCACTAACACTGCCACTGCTGTGTTCCCATAATGATGGCTTTGAATGGCTATAAAATATTTCATCGGTGGATGCAACCCACTTTACTGAACTATTTTCCTACTAGCTCTTGTGCTTTTATTATTTACAAGTAATGCTGTATATTTTTGAGAGCAGAATAGACTTTTGGATCTTCATGTATACTACCGACTTGCTTCCTGCAAAGCAGTGAACATTTTCTATTTGGAGAGCAATGTATTGCACATATCATGTATTTTTGTACCCTCAGTGGCAGAGACAATTATCATTTTAAGTGTTTTTACTAATTTTTTTATGTGTAAAACTCGGCTTAATGTGGCTTCGAATTTTTTCTATTCTGTTTTAAGTTGTCAGTTTTTCCCTCTCATATCAGCTGTAGTTTTTTTCAAGCAATGATATATATATGCTTAATAACTACCCTGTTCTGTTTGATTATTTTGGCAGTACTGGAGTTTGCACTCACGGCTTTTGTAACATCTCCACTTTTTAAATTTTATTTTGAGACAGAGTTTCCCTAAGTCACTAAGTTATGCAGGCTGGGCTGCAACTTGCAATTCTTCTGCCTGTGTTTGGAATTGCAGTGTTGAAATTTTAGGCATATGCTACCACACCTGGCTCTTTTCTTTTAAGCAAAAGGAAAGTGGGGTCCTTTCACTTGAAGCCGAGAGTTTCTCAGCAGCAGCACTGTTGGCATTTCGGACCAGATAGTTCTGAGCTGGGAGGGGCTTCTCTGTGCATTGCAAGTTATTTATCGGCAGCCCTGGTCTTTACTCCATCAGATGACAGTATTACACTGCCCTGGTTGTGACAACCAAAAGTGTCCTCAGAAATTGCAAATATCTTCAAAGGATGGGGCAAAATCACTCCATTTGAGAATCACTGGTCTAGTCTAATGCCCATAGTGATGCTTATTTTATTTTATTTTTATTTATTCTTTTTTATTTTTAATTTTTTAATTGTCAATTTTTTTTGAGGCAGGGTTTCACTATATAGTGCAGGCTGACTTATGCTTTTGTAGCCCAGGCTGGCTTCCAACTCACTGCGATCCTCCTGCCTCAGCCTCCCGAGTGCTGGGATTACAGATGTGTGTCACCACACCCGCAATGATGCTTATTTTCAAAAAATCAGGAAGACGAGGATAAGGAGACTGAATTCCAGAGAGATGGTTGGATCTTTTTCAAGGTAACAAAGAGAGGCCTATCAGATCAAGCAACAAAAGGATCCAGGAAATGATACTACAAAGAGATGTTGGTACATACAGATATTGGCTTACTTATAATGTTGAAACAAAAATAAACTCCACAAAAATGATTTCTTTACCTGAAAATGCTCACATATCTCACAAGAGCACTGGCAATTAGTTTTATTTCTGTTGTTTTAGGTCTTCCTGGTTAATGGCCTGGAGCTTTGGGTTCAGTGAACTTTGACTGGTTGTCTTCAGAAGGCTTACCACCTGCGCTTCTGAAGCAGATATCCAAGAGGCCAAACTTCACTACAGTTAAAGTAGTAAGATTCACTGTACAATAATGTTTGCATGAGGTTAGGAAAATGGCATGAAGAATGAGCTTCGTTTTTGATAAAGCTGTTTCCTAGGGAGTGCTCCACTGAGGGGGGAATGTGAGGTAAACAAGATTGCTGTAGGAACCTGGATGCCACGCTGTGTGACATTGTGGATGTTTACTCTGCTTGCAGCCTCAGTTTTCTTCTCTGTATAATGAGAGTTCGAATCACAAAAGCTTCCTAGTCATTCTTGCAGGTAAATACTATGTTTACCTCAACTGCTCCATCTCCAGCCCGGGTCCTGATTCAGCACTGGAAATAAAATAAATACTGAGCAAATGTTTATTAAATGTACAGATAAATTGTTTAGGAGATACTGACAATAATAGCTTCTAGATGCACAGACTTGGAAGGAGTCTTAGAATTGGAAAGGATGGGAAAGTTCCTTAGGTCTAATTTCCCAACCAAAGCTGGAATGCTCTACCTTATTTCTGATAAGTTGAATGAATAGTGTCAGTTTAACTATTTCTGATAGAGAGTGACAGAGGTCTCTATTAAAGGAACTCCAGTTCTACTCTTTCTTGGTTAGATCTAGATATGAATTTCTAGCCTCCTTGAAGCTGTCATCTGCCTCTTGTTTTATTTTTAAATTAATTTGCATTTGAATCTAAGATACATAAACCGAGTTCGAAAAATCAAATGATACTAAAAGTTTTACTTAAAATGAAAAACAACTCTCCTCCTCAGTCTGTTTTCCTCCCCAGCATTGCCCCCTAAGACTTTCCCCACTCTTTTTAGCTGTTTCTTCTGATACTTATACAGTAAGTCCCTGACTTACAAATGAATTCCCTTCCAGGAGAACAGTTCGTGAGACAGATTCATTCCTAAATCCTACAAAGTGAGTCTTCTACACCCCTGACACAAATATACAATGTAAAACACAATAAAACCAAACACATACACATACTAATATAGCAAGTCCCAATTCTACTGTACTACCATGCACTATTGCACTGTACGGTGAGCATACAGCAGACAACTGTAGCAATGTCCCGCAGACATAGGAGCTACTGCCGCAATTTGTTCACGCCTATGAATGTTCATATAATGCCAGGTCTGTTTGTGTCTGTGAAAGTTTGCAACTCGAATGTTTGTAAGTCAAGGACTTACTATATGTGCATTTCTAAATGATATGCTTAAGCAGTGTTTCTTTATTTATAATTTTAGACGGTATCTACCAATTTTCAATGTTCACAGAAGAAGGTTTCGTGCTCTTAACTAACAATTGCCAACTTTCCCTCCCTTTACTCTGTCACTATATTATTACAGCTTTGGCTTAATTGGTAAACAGCATTCACCTTAACATGGCTCTGTAAATATTGCTCCATGATAAACCAAATAAAATATTGTGTCTCTCTTTTTTGTTTTACTCTTTCATTCTCCCTGGAGTTAATAATTTCTTTGATGAGTTTTCCATATATGTTCTCTAATTCTTCCTAAATGTTTCAACTAAATTGCAAAATATCTATCAACACATAATTTTAGAGAAGTTTTTATTTTTTTCAGTTATGCACTTACACAGTTTAAAAAGTCAGATAACTCTGTAAGATTTGGTAGAAAAAAGCAGTCCTTTTTCTTTCCCCTTTTCCCTTTCCCTTACTCCAAAAGCAATTTTTTTCCTAACTCTTTTGATTTTTTTGGTACATTTCTTCCATAAAAATAATCAAGTTGCTACTACTTGATTTTTTTTAAAAAATTGAGGTATGATTGATAAATGCAAACTGTATATATTTAAAGTCTACAGTGTGATTTGCTGATACAAGTATACACTGTAAAATGATTACCACGGTCAAACTAATTGATTAATGCATTACTTCACAGTTACTATTGTGTGTGTGTATGTTGAAAACACTTGAGATCAACTGTTTGCAAATTTTAAATATGCAACACAGTATTATTAATTGCAGTTACCATGTTGTGTATTAGCCCTCCAGAACTTATTCATCTTATAATTTAAAGTTTGTATCCATTGACCAATATCTCCCCTTCCTCACCACCCAGCCCTTAATAACACCATTCTATTTTCTATTACTATGAATTCAGTTTTTTTTCAGAGTCCACAAATAAGTTAGATCATGCAGTACTTGTCTCTCTGTCTGATTTCTTTCACTTAGCATAATGTTGTACACATTCATCCAACTTGCTGAAAGTGGCAGAACTTCCTTTTAAATAATAATATTGTGTGAATCATATCGTGTGTGTATGTGTATTACATTTGCTTTATCCATTAACCTATGAAGACACTTAGGTTGTTTCTGTGTCTTGACTATCGTGAATAACACAGAAATGCAGATCTCTCTTTGACATATTCCTTTGAATATATATGCAGAAGTGGGATTGTTAGATCATATGGTAATTTTAGTTTCACTATTTAGAGAAAACTCCATACTGTTTTCCATAGTGGCTGTATCGATTTACATTCCTATCAACAGTGTACAAGGTTCATTTTCTCTACATCCTCACCAACATTTGTTATCTTTTGATTGTTGATAATAATCATCCTAACAGTTGTGAGGTCACACGTCATATGGTTTTGATTTGTATTTCTCAGTTTGCTACAGTGATCTGGAATATTTCTGAAAGGCCCATAAGTTAAAGGGTTGGTCCTAAACACAGTGCTTTTAGGAGGTGGTACACCTTTTGAGATGAGGTGCTTAGTGGAAAGAAGTCATTGGGGAATTAGGTCATTTAAGGAGATATCAGGATCCTCATCCTTTCCTGTCACCTTGCTTCCTGGCCCCATGAGATGAACAGCTTCCTCTGCTATATGTTCTCAGCATGATGCATTTGCCATGTGTCCAAAGGCAATAGTATGGGAAGAGGACCAAGAGATGGGGGGAAAGGCAAGCAGGGGAGAGGAAGGAAAAGTAAAAAGAATTAAGATGTGTTGGGTACATGTACCAGCTCCTCATGATCAGTATAACCATTATGTGCTACAAATGTGTACTAATAAAACCTGAAGCAAACAAAAACAAAGATAACGGGGTCAAGCAACTACAAGTTGAAGCTCCTGAAACCATGACCCAAAGTAAGTCTTTTTTCATTATAAATTGATTTATCTCAGGTATTTGTTACATTAACAAAAAGCTGACTAATACACTGTTGATTAGTGATTTGAATATTCTTTTTGTGTACCTGTGGCCATTTGTATGTTTTCTTTGGAAAAACATCTATGCAGGTTCTTTGATCATTTTTTATTGAGTTCTTTGCTTATTTCCTACTGAGTTATGTGACTTCTAATATATTTTGACTATTAAACCCTTAGAAAGTGGTTTGGAAATATTTTATCCCATTCCATATGTTATTTTTTTCATTTTATAATTATTTCCTTTGCTGTGCAATACATTATGATGAAGGCATGTGATGGAGGAAACTACTTACCTCATGGTGGCCAAAAAGCAAAATGAGAAAGTAAAATATCCTCTTGGTTAGTAGATATGGTTCCAATATCCACTTCAAGGGCAGCCCTCCTACAATGAACTAACTTCCTTCCACTAGGCACTACCTCATAAAGGTGATAGTACTACAGCCTGGTGACTAAGTCTTTAAAACATGACCTTTGGATCATTTAAGATCAAACCATAATATTTTCAGTAATTATGATTTGGTTATCTTATATCAATACTTCCATTGTAGACTGATGTTTGGAAGCCATGGCTCTATACATTTTGTCTTTTCCAGAAGATAGCAATAAGTCCTTGAATTTATGCCACAGTATACATTTCAGAAAGCCCCTTTATCTAGTCATGAACAATGGACGTGGGTAGAGGTTACTATGTTCTGGTAACAGGTTAGGAAATAGAAACTGTCTCAGTTACTTTTCTCATTGCTGAGACAAAATACCTGACACCCAAAGTTAAAGGAAGAAAGGTTCATTTCAGCTCACAATTTGCAGAGGTTACAGTTCAATGTCAGCTGTCTCCAAGACAGAGTGGCATGGCAGAGGGGCATCACAGAGGAGAAACAGTTCACGTCAGGCAGAAGATGGCAAAAGCAGCAAGCAATGGCAGCAGCCTTCTTTCTGTCCCTTGTAGTCTATCCTGGCTACACGCCTTTAGAGCAGGTGGCATCTGCACCCAGTGTGGGTCTTCTCATTATCCACACCTAGAACTATGCCAAACCAATCAGTGGACTAATTTAGTAATCTTGCACCCTTGATCCTAGCATCACATACTCTAGATCCAGCCACTTCTGAAAAGCTCTACCTGTGACTGCATGAGGCTTTGGGGGGACATCTAGACATGAGCCATCACAGAAGCCCAGTGAGAAAAAGTGACCTGTCTACAGTCACATAGCAAGTGCCCTGAAGGGCAGTTTTTAAACAGAGACTAGGTGTTTGTCCAGCTACACTATGTCTGGAAACGTTCCTTGAGTCTATGCTGGTCAACAGCAGAATGTGCCCCAAAGAGAGGACATCTGGGATGTTAGTCATTTTATGTACACTGGAATAAACCAGTTCTGTGTGACGGAGGGCTCACTAGCAACTGGCAAGACTCAGTGGGGTTGGAAACAATCTGAAACCTTGGTGTGAAAGGCAAGGATGCCTCTATGCTCTCCAATCCTAGCAATAGGGTTTCTGTTTTTAAAGATTCCCAATAGTGTTACACATAACCTTCAGGGGCTTAAACTTGACATACGGACAGATAAGCGGGGGCAGATTAGTAATCTCATGCATCGTATTGTACCCCCAGGGTTGGTAGAGAACAATCCCACTTTAATCCCCCCAAGGCAGATCCCTTCTTTCTCCTGTTGCAAGCTGAGAAATGGTCCCAGGTGTGAAGCCAAATCATTCTCACTTTTCAGAAGTGAGTTATAGAACATAGAAAGAGAGCTGGATTCCAAAATGACCAGAATAATCCGTGCACATTAGGGCTTGGTGAGAGGCCTTTGACATGTGACTGAGGAGCTTGATGAAGACAGAACTTAAATCAATTCAGTGACAGGAGGGTGCCTGTATCTCCAGATCCTGTATGTGAAACAAGGTAAGGGAATTTGTCTCCTTACACCTTTTGGTGGCACCGCTAAGGAAGAGGGGTGTGATGCTGTCCCTTGCAGCACCCTCATGCTCCTAACATTGCCTCAGTTATCATTCCTACATTCTCCCCAGTTCTTCAAGGCCAGATTAACATAGGTACATAAGGCTAGGTATTATCTGTGATTTCGGGCATCCACCAGGGTCTTGGAATGTATCCCCTGTGAATAAGGGGAGATTACTGTACTCTCTTTTCATCTGTTCTACTGTTCTTGTGTCACTCAGCACTAAGTTAAGGAAGAATATGGAAGGCTTGCAGAAGTGGGAGTCATGAGGTCTTGGGTATCCATCTCCTCCTGCTTGACTTGCCATGTGTTTTGGGACAAGCATCTTCTGTCCCCTCTCTGAAGTTCAGTGTCCTCTTCCCAGGGCCATGCAGGGGAAGTGCATTCTGTACCACAAAGCAAGAATGATCACTAAGGGAGGACATAAATTGTGGAAATGCTTTTGTCCAGCCTTCAGTGACAGAAGGGAGAAAGGCCACCAGAGGAGATTCCAAGCCATGGCTCACAACCTGGCCTCCCAAGATGCTGGGCTGTTTCTAGCCCACCAGTTGGGCCAGCACAAAACCTTGGCTTTTGTTTGACTTGGCTTCTTGAGCCTTGTTTAGTCTGCAGAGCAGGGAGTTTATCTTGCTGCCTTTGTCACAGGCCATTAGTACACGTTTAATCCCTGGGGGTTTACAGCTGGCTACTTTCTCTAGGAATTTAGGGAGGGCAGCAGAGGAAGATCAGCCCTCCTGAGTCAACAGAGAAAGCAGTCTCAGCTGAGAACCCATGGAACCTTGGTCTGCTGTTCTTGCTGTGTGATCTTGGGCCAGTCTTTCCCCTTCTCCATCCACCCACCCATGCACCGAGAGAACTGGCTCCGGTGCTCTTGAAAATACTTCAATTTAATGAGAATCAGAAGTGCTTCCTGCATTGTTCCTGGCTTCAAGGCCTCCCTCCCCCAATTTTAAAGCAATTTGTCCTCTTTACTACCAGGTGTTCACTGATCCGTCCCTGCCCTGAGCCTGGGGCCAATGCCTCTCTCCTTCAGCCTCCCACTTGTAAACTGGGGCTAATGATACCTGATAACTTACCCTGCTGCTATGGGGATTAGCTAATTAGTGGTTATTAAGGGATGGAGGAAAACAGGGCTCTGTTCCCATTTAAGGCAATTTCCCTCCTCTGATTCTCTGCTACTGGCTGTTCAGTGTCAGAGTGTTAGAGGCAGAAAAAGCCCAAGAGTCTGACTTCCAGCACCCCCATCTCACAGAGAGAGAAATTGAAGTCAAGCAGGGAGGAAGGAAAATAAACCTAAGAGATGCAGCTATTTTGAAGTAAAGAGGGGACCAGAAGTCAGGACTCTGGACTTGCTTCCAGCACTTCTCCTCCAAGCCCAGGGGTCAGGACCCAGTGCTGCGGGGTGGTCCATGTGTTAGGGTGGAATATGCACCCAGAGTCTCCTGTACCCAGGGCCTGGCTTATAGGGACTCTGCAGCTTAGAAATTTGGCTTTAGCCAGTCCTAGCGTGTGTGTGTGTGTGTGTGTGTGTGTGTGTCTGTGTGTTGTCGTTGTTGTTGTTGCTGTTGATGATGAAATCCAGGGCCTCATATGTGCTAGGCAAGCACTCTACCAATGATCTATAACCTCAGGCCCTTTTTGTGCTGTTTTTCTGGGCTCCCTTGCTGGCCAAAGCTCTCTATTCAGAAATAGGTACCTCCTGAGGCCCCTTCAGACTCCATCTGGCTGGGGCTTCTATGCATAGTACCTCACTTCATCCTCACCTAACTAGTCAGGGAGGCGTTATTGGTCCATATGGCAGAGTAGCATGTAGTGGCTCAGAAGGGAAACTAACCTGCCCACCAAATGCCAAAACAATGTTTCCTTTAGAAGTGACCTGGCCTCCTGACTTCCCTACCTGCCTTTATTTCCTGCCTATCCCTCTCTTCTTTCTTTTGGGGAGTATGGTGATGACCGGCTCTCCCCAGGAGCAGTCTGTGCTCATTCCTTAGATCCCTGCTCTGTTAGTATATCAGGCATTGGGTACTTGCTTGAGGCCTTTTAGGGGTACAGGTGTCCACTGGGCCTGACCAAGCTTCTCTTGGAGTGTGAGACTACAAAGCACAGAGGCCTTAACAGGTGCTCTGCACAGGGCCGAGTACTCCTTGCCTCCCACTGCAACCCTTCAACTTGTACACACTGCTAGCTCCAGTTGACACAAAGGAGTTAGGGTCACAGACAGCTTAGACTTGTGTGACCCAAGGTCATGTAGTTAGCAAGTGGCTGCAATTTAAATTCATCTTTTGCTCGTAAGGTCTGTATACCCAGCCAGATTCTATGTATCTCTGAATTCCTCTACCCTCCTTGGGGCCTGGATGTTGTCAAAGGGTTTAGTGTTGCAAATAGCACCTTAGATCAGATGATTCCTAAGTAAGAGCTGACAGGGCACTGGAGGAGGAGAAGGGACCTGGAGTCTAGGGTCTGATCCAGATTCTGACACTTGCGAACTGTAGGACCATGAGCAAATGTCTTTGCCTTTCTGGGCTCTCGTTTCCTTACCTGTACAGTGACAATTATAAGACCTTCCTTGCTTGGAAGGACTGTACTGAAGCATCAGAGATACCCAGTGGCAAGGCTTTGTGAGTGTTGAAGCTGCTGGAGAGCATTCCCCTGGCCCTGTGGAAAGAGGCAAAGTGGGCTGGAGAAGGATGAGTGGAGAGAGGGACAGAGAAGGAAGGCTATATTGCACATGTGCTGGATTGGAGAGGAAGGGAGCTGGCAGCAGAGGGTTTGCCCCTCTGCAAGCTGAAGCAGCAAAGTGAGTCTATGGTAATGGAAAAGTAGTATTCTTGTATTATGCAATCAGCATCCACTAGTCACAAGAGCCCACTGAGCCCTTGAAATGTAACCAGTGTGACAAAGGAACTGAATTTTAATTAAAGTTCAAATTTACATAGTCATGTGTGGCTATTGGTTACCAGATGGGCCAACCAAATCCTAGAGAAGGCAGTAGGAATCTCCCTTTTCCATGCTTCCTAAGCAGCTGTTGTGGCATTACCCAGTGTGGATGTGAATGACAACCCATGGTTCTGTGGCTGTGGGAGTGAAAGGAGGAAGCCACCCACCCAGCTAGGGCTCCAGAAGCTGCACTGTGATGTTCTGGGGAGCTGTGGGCAGGAACAGCCTTTTTCATGAGGTAACAGCATAGCCAAAGGCTTGAAGGTATAAAAGAGCATAGACTGTGCAGAGAATGAAAGTGGAAGTGACAAGGGTTGTCTCAGTTACTTTTTTCCTGTTGCTGAGGCAAAACACTCAACACCCAAAATTAAAGGGGGAGAAATTTATTTAGCTCTTGGTTTGTAGAGGTTTCATAGCTGGCTGGCTCCAAAGCAGGATGGCATGGCAGACAGGCTTTGCAGATGAGAAATAGTCCATGGCAGGCAGAAGGTGGCAAAACAAGGAAGAGGCAAGACAAGCCTCTTTCTGTCCCTTATATTGTATCCGGGTTACCAGGATTAGGGTGGTGCCAAGCCAATTAGTGGACTGATTAAGTAATTACCCACCCTTAATTCTAGCACAGTTAACCCTAGCATTGCACCATGAATCATTCACATACTCTAGATTTGGCCACTTCTGAAAAAGCCCCACTTCTGACTACAAGAGGCTTTGGGGGGACATGGAGACACAAGCCATAACAAGGGGGAAGGACCAGCAGGAATCAGATCTTGGACTGCCTGTCCAATTGCCAAGAAATGTCTGGGGAGCCAAAAAGGTGAAGTCCATCTGGCCAGTCCTGGTGAGAGTCCTGTCTGTCCAGCCTGCCTGGCACCATTAAGGATATATGATGGGGATGGCTTCAGGGGCCACTTCTTCCACCCATTACTCATGAAGTCCTGTCTCCCTACTTTGTCTCACAGAAGGACTTGGCCTGATGTCCTTCCTTGGCATAATCCCAAGGCGGTTGTCCTCTGAGAGCACAGCTTTCTACCCAAAGCCTTCTCACCAAAACTACACTCATGACTCATGTTCCTGCACTGCAAAGCTAGGCTATCCTCTGGTTTCCTGGGTCCTGGAATGACAGCAACTTGACTTCCTACCTGGTGCTCCTGCCTGGCTCCAGTTCAACCCCACCTAAGTCAGGAGGACATTCTTCAGTGTGGCCAGAAGGGGCCACATCAACACCTAGAGGTCGCTTCTGAATTAGGGTTTGGGTGGGTGCTTCTGCTGATTGCCGTCCTCCTGCACAGACTCCTGGGAGAAAAGTTCCTACCTAAGAATTTGATGGGGCGCATGTGTCAGGGATGTTTTGCCCAGGGGGGCCACTGGCTGTCATGTGCTATACATATTGTTGGCACCTGCCCAGGTCCCTTCTAACTGAAACCTAATGTGACTGAAGCAACCCCATCATAGGCACACAGCCACAACTCTGATGCTACCCTCAGGTTTAAAGGAAAGCCTGGTTGGTCTGGGGAAAATTCCTTTTGGCATCCATTATTTCTGCCCCAGTCATTGGTTGAGGAAAGGCAGGAGAACCAATGTTGGCCAAGGAAACATAGATGCCGCTGGGGACTTTGGAGAAAGTCACCTTGCCTTAGCCATGAGAAAGAGACATGGTGAGAGATGGTCCCTCTGCTCCCTGAGGTTGTCATCAGGATGGCTATTCCATATGGATGTGATGTTTGGAATTGCTGGAGCCACCATGTTTCTAGGCAGAGTGGGGAACCTATAGGAACCTTGAAGACACAAATGAACCCCTACATCAACCCATCTGGAAAACCTTTTATTTCTAGACTTTGTTTTGTGTGATGATACATTTCTTTTATTTGCAGATGAAAGCTGCTTAATCAACACAGGGAGGTCAGTGCATTTCAGTTTTAAGTGATAGCAACTCAATTCCAACTAACTTGAGAAAAAAGGGGGGATATAATTAAGCCAGATCTCCATGTGGACAGGAAATTTGTGCAGATTATTGCCTTTAGAAAAATATTTTCCTTTTAGTAGTCTAGAGCCTATACTGGCTTTGAGGATTATTATTTAGCTCAGGAAGATTTTGTGTGTGGGTGTGGGTGTGGGTATGGGTGTGTGTATGTTCCACATTACCATTCGGAAGTCCATGGGAAGAATAAGTAGGCATTTTAATTTATATGTGGAAGACTGCCCATTCAGGCCCCAAGCCCATCTCGTAACAATGCTGGGTCCTGTATGATTGCTCTGGACTCTCGCTGCAAGCAATACAATACACTACCAGGGAGTCATTGTGACTGCCTGGCTTCAGGTTCATCCCAGCCTGGATCACGGTTGGGTTCTTCCTAATCAGTGAAGGTTTGCCCAATGAAGGTTGGTCAAATAGTTTCTTTCTCAGAGAAGAAAAAAGAAAGTCTCTTCAAAACAAAAGACATGAGCAGATCCCCTGTGGAAGGCTATGTTGCTTCATTTTAAACTTTTGGAAGAATCATATTTGGAATTCAGTTTTAGGGCTGCAGTTTCCTATTGCTCTCTCTGACCTTCATTGGAAGCCAGAAGACCTATAGAGCCTTGTAGGTGGCTTGTAGTGGGCTGAGGGTGCTTTGAGGTGGGAGGGTGGTCTTCTCAATGACTCCCATGTGCTGAGGCCCTGTGCTGGTGGCTATATCATATAATAGATGACTATAGAAAAGCAAATGGATCCCAACAGGGGATGGGGAGTGGAATGAGGCCCTTTGAGATCCATTCTTCAACTCTTTTTTTTTTTTTTTTTTGCGGCACCGGGGATTGAACTCACAACCTCGCGCCTGCCAGGGCAGGCGCTTAAGGCACTGAGCCAAACTCCCAGCCCTAGTTTTTTGAAGCAGGGTCGCACTATGTAGCTCAGGCCGGCCTTGTGCTCGCGTTGTAGCCCAAGCCGGCCTCGAACTCACAACGCTCCGCCTACCTCAGCCT